>PVLA01008287.1:0-90820 GCA_004027455.1 Hydrochoerus hydrochaeris
ACCTGGGGCGATTCCTGCTTGGGGTTGAGGTTAAAACCTATTGTTTAGGATTATCCCTGCCTGGCCCTAAGCCTGGGGTGCTTCCTGCTTGGGGCTGGGGGTGGCTGCCAAAGGTTAGCAAATATATATTCCAGCTTCTAAAAAATAAAGCGGATTCAGATTCACTCACAGACTGGTGTGCAGTGTTTTCTGTCTCTCACTCGCCGACTCCCTGACCACCTTTGGGAAACCCTAGCCCTGCCGCAGCTGGACTCCGGCACACACGTGTGTCCAGAAATATCAAGAACTTTTTTTTTTGTCCAAGGAGCAAGATCTGCAAAGAAGATACAGAATCTAATCTTTTTGAGACTTCCAGAGATACTGAGGAATTTAGATGTTGTTGAGCAGGCAACAGGAAGCCTTTTAAAGTTTCTGATTGGATAACAAGAGTGTTTTTAGCAAGACGAATTGGACCCTGGTGTCGCACTCAAATGGGCAACCAGGGATTGGAGATATGAAGATTTGATGACAATAATCTAGGTCAGGACAAGCATGGACTAAATACTAGACAGTATGATAGTTTTGCACGTATTTCATACTTTCCTACAATAATGTTGCTAGGAGGAGCCCTATCCTAAGTTCAAGGATAACCCTTGTCCTCTCCAGAGTCTATGGACTATAAATGATCTGTAGATGAGGCTATGACAGCACAAGATGGGGAGAAATAGCTCTGTGCATCATTCCTCTTACAGACCACAGATGACTATATAGTATTTCTGGAAGGTGACATGTTCCCATCACCCACTGTTTTATTTTTATTAGGTCCTATTAGGTTAGCAACTGGAATACTGGCAGATGATTCAGATTCACCAAGACACCAAGTTGCCATCTTCAACAAAACAGCGAGATTCACAAACACCAGCCAGCTTCTGAGAAGTCAAGCTCCTAAGAAGGAAGCCTATGAACCCACCACAAAAACTGGCAGTTCCCTCTTACAGGCCAAGAAATGCATGGTGCACCATAAATCCTATTTATTTTTCATTTCGAAAATGTTTCCCCTTCACCAGGAACTAGGATAGCAATTAGATAACCTTCCAATAATTTCCAGAAAAACAGGTTCTTCTTAGACATGCATTCCAACTGCTCGCGTAAACATGACTTAGCAGTCTTTATATGCCACTGTTGTATGCGTCAGCTTGTCACACTGGTGAGAAGACCTTCGGCTCATCCCTCTCTCCAGCTAGTCGCCCTCTCCAGTTCACCCCTAAATCTCATGAATTTCTCTGAGGAATACTTCAGCTTGAAAGGCTTTTGATGCAGTGAATTCCATGAGAAAACTGAACTTGCCATATGCATTCAGTAAATGTCACCTCAAAATCTCCATCTTTCAGCCTCAGGCTAGAGAACTCTGCTCTGGATGATACCTTTTAGTTTGGCTTAGTGAACTACCAGACTATGGCACAAAATGCTTCCAAGGAAGGGGACTCACTCTGTCTTCCATCTCCCTTTCATTAGCCACTGCCATCCCACTAGTCACAATTCTGGTATTTTCCTCCTCTGCTACACTGGCTAGCTTCCTTCTCTTATTCATTTTACTTCATTTTTATATTTTTGCATACATTTTTAACATACCAGATTTGTTTCACTGCTTTATCAGCAACTCCTATGTTTTCTGAGATTTAGGCTGAGTAGAGCAAAGTTTCATTTTTAGTTTGTATGGTGGTATCTTTGGCCTAACTGGTACTCTAATTGAAACCATCTTTTCTGCAGAACAGAGTTTTGGTAAGATTATCAGTTAAGTTTCTTTTTTTTCTATTTTGTTTTAAAATAGTTCATCTGTGTGCAATTCTGAATGCTTGAGGTTAATGAGTATAATATTGTCCTAGCTAAGCATCAATGAACACATACTGTCTTAGCTAAGAATCCAGGACAATGATGCTAAACAGAACTATAATGCAAGCCACAGATGTGAGCCATGGATTCAAGCTCTCTGGGTAATTTTATTTTTCAATAGGTTGTTGAATTATACATTAGCATACAGAAAATAACAATATAGCTGCACTTATAAAGTAATAATAACAGTCAACATTTGCTTACAATGGACGTTGATCTTCATAACAACCTGGTAATGAAAATTACTTTACTAACTATATTTTACAGATAGCAAACTTGAAGCCAAAGAGATGAAAAGAATTGCTGAAAATCATATCTAGTAAGAGGAAGAGCCAGAATTCAAAGTAGGCACCCTAAATCCAAATTCTTTGTTAATAATTACATCCTAACTTTTTCCTGAAAAAGAAAAACAAGAAGATATTGATTCCTATGTTTTATCAACTGCACTAAACTATCTGAACTCCTATTTTGTAATCCTTTAGCAATAAGCAATTATCTTGGAAGTATGTATTAAACTGCAATACTGCAATTTAATATCTAGTTTTAAAACAAATTTGCTCAAGTGTTAACTTCAAGATTTTAAATGTATTCCATTTTACCAGCAATTATTTAAATAAACTTTATAAACGAGTGTCTCATTTACATGATCTGTTGATTAACTCTGATGTAGAGCCTTTCTTTGCTCAGGATTTTGTCTCCTACCTAGGGTTTTGGCAAATCAACTTCCAGACAAGTCGATGCCAATTACTCTGGTTTGTTTTTTGCATCTCAACACACATGCTGAGATATTCACAAATGAACATACTCAGATGCAGAAAATTACTCTTACCAAAACTTCTTTATGGGGTTATTAAATATGGCTGAAAAATACAGAGAAGCTTCTTGCAATAGCAATAAAATCTCTTCAAGGAATATCTTTAAACAGAAATAGGCTAACCTGACTTCTTAAGAGGAAGGACTATGTTACTGCAGGCCTAAGATATTGTTGAGTTGTGTATGCAAACTCCAGGCCAGAGCTGAATTGTTTAATGGAAGAGACAGAGAGTGAGGCTGTTGCCAACATTTCCCTTCTTATCATTTTTTGGAATATAGAACATATTCCATATAATTTGGAGCTTCCATATAAAATCTGAGCAAATATTCTAAAAATGTTGCCTGCCTGAGAGCAAGTGACATACCCTACATTATAGATGGAAGCCCCTGAGTGGCCAGTGCAGTAGCTCTGGGGCGTGGCCACACATCTTACTAGTACTCTGATGCTGAGGAGTGAAGCACCATCAGAACACCCCATAGCAGGTTGTGTTGATGCTGGCAGGGGTATTTCTCAACAGAGAGCCACTGAATATGAGTTTGGACCCATGTAGAATGCGTCCAAAGATTTTTATCAGTATAAGATTTTGAGATCTTTGAGCTTTGTTAGCACTTGCAGATCATTAGCAAATATCATTGTCATTGTAGAAGAATTCCAGTTCAAGAGCAGAGATCAATACTTATGGAATCCCTGCTACGGGGCTACCAAATTCACTAAAGAGTGTTCTTGTTGCAGCCTTCATAAGCATCCGAACCACAGACACACCCAGGAAAGAAAGGAGGCTCAGTACAATCAGTGGTCCATAGCAGTTCTGAAATCCAGCAGGACTGGTATTGCACATGTTTAGTAGTGCCTGCTTCTGCTTTCTGGAGTGGTTTCCTCACTCGCTATTCTCTGTGGCTCTTCAATCTACACTCCAGTTGAAGAGAAGCAGTCGGCAGGAGCCTGCAACACCTCTGAAGGCAAACACAGGGATGGCCAGATGCAGCTTGTTCTGGCAGTCTTCCTTTTACATTTCCATGGTTGGTTAATGACTCCCAGAAGCACCAGCTGTATGGAGAAAACAGTCTTCTTTCTCCAGCTTCTTTCACAGTCACAGTTTGGCAAGCACACATGCCTAGGTTCCCATTTTTCCTGTATTGTCCAGTTTGACTGTTCTCATCAGTTCTTTAAGCCAGCAAATTCTCTCACATCTAACCCTCCATTATGGACTATTTTTTGTATTATTAGTTCCTCCTACATATGTGTGAGATCTAATTTTTATAACGAAGTCTTTAAATCATAATGTTCTTTACATAAATATGTTGCTGTATTTAATCTTCTCAATAGCAGTACAAACTATGTAACTAACACACCCATCTTATAGATGGGGACATTGAGACTCTGAGAAGATAGGTAACTTGCCCAAGGTTACAGAACCAAAATGTGTCAGAGATCAAATCTGAGTTTAAATCAATCTTATTTCCATGTCTATTCTTGTAATAAGCCCACATCCTCCTTTCATGAGAAGAGAGTAATGCACAGATAAACTAGCTTCTGAAGGAAAAAGACTGATGTCGTTTTCCCATTTCTATAGTATAAAGACTCTATTGAAACTAATTGCACCTTATTAATAGTCTAAAAGCTGGCTTACAGGGCTAGGTGTAGCTCAGCAGTAGAGCACTGGCTGAGCACGTGTGAGGCCTTGATTTGGATTCCCAGGAACAAGAACAGCAATGAAGAAAACTGGCTTACAACATTTCTGAATATTAAACATCCTTATGAGCTGGTATGAGGTCGCTGCAGCTAAGAAAACAAAGGCTTCTTGTTAAGAAAACGCAGTCCCATCTAGCTTAAATGTGAGAGCATATTTCTTCCGGTGTCTCCTCTATGTGTGAGCAATCTCATTTCCAAGTGCTAGCATCTTCCTAGCTGTGCCTGTGGCCTTTCTATTTTGGTCAGGATCTGCTCTGCCTATACACATGGCGAGGTTGAAGTTCTGAAAAGTTAACACCAATACCTCAGCATCCCTTCCACAGTAAGGGAGAACAGCATTGTGTAAATATCCAGCTCTCACCCTTCTGATTGGACAGCTCCTACATGTGTCTCCTTCATGCAGCAAGATCAGGCTTTAGTTACCCATGATGATATTTCATAATGCATTCTCCACTGGCTGTCTCGCTGGAATCATGTTCCAAAGTAACTGCTTATGCTCCAACCCTTGATTCAAGGCCTGCTTCTGAAAAATCCATATTTAACACTTTTTTTAATGCCAGTAAACCAGAAAGACACTGTACTAGGCACTTATATCAAATGCTTTTTGCACAAATTTTTATAATACCTTATGAGTCAAGGATCATATTCAGTTCTTTGAAGTATGGAAATGAGGGTCAGGGAGGTTAATTAGTTCTAAGAAGATCACATGGCTGGTATAGTAAACAGAAGAACTGATACTCAAATCCTGATCGATTGCAACATCTTTCCTCTTCTCACTAACTGTGCAGCCTCTTTCACTTGGGAGAGTGGACTAAGAAACATGAAACGATAAAAGAACAATCAACTGCTAAACTGCCATACTGCATTGAACAGTTCTGGGAAAAAATTGTCATTACACTTCAATTGCACAATTACTTTCACAAATTCTCTTTTGTTGTGCTATCAACTTGAAAAATAAGGACACTGGCTAATATTACAAAATTCAATTTTTTATAGATTTTCTTTCTCCTTTATCACTGTTTCACACAAATTAGGAACTGAAATAAAACTGGGCTATGACATAACAGAAAATACCATGATGAAAATGCATATGAAAGAAATAAGTTGCTTGGGTACACTTTTTGGCCCATATAGCATCTGAAAGGAGAGATATGTAATAAAATATCAACTAAGTCGCTATTGATTTTGTAAGTCAATACAAAATATGAGCAGATCAACCAATATAGCATTCAGATTGCTAAATCAGGAGTGGTCTTATCAGCTAAAAACCTCATACAAAGGGAATCTCATAATATATTTAATAAGAAAAAATCTTGAGAGTAGAAATTCAAGAGTTGACAATGTTATGACTAAATCATCAAATAGATTTTACTATTCAACAATGATTTCTAACACCAAGTAATTTAGATAGCTACTCTACATATCTGGCATTAAGAAGTTCTGAAACGCTAGAGTTTACCAGCAGGGCTCAGATGCTGATGGGAACAAATATAAATTCCAATTCTTTAATCAATACTTTTTCTGGGTTACTTTGCTCCTTTTAATTGCCCACCCTAACGATATGTACACAAAGAACATTCTAGAAGTGAAGATAAGGGAGTTTTAGCCCTGACTCTGGTCCTATGACCCTCTGTGGTGCAAGCACTTTAACTTCCCTGGTTAAATGATGATTTCAGTTAAATGATGCTTTACAAGACGCCTTGGCACTCTGAAGATGGTTCAATGGCTAAAGCCCATTTATCAATTATATTTTTTGTGTGGGTATAATTAATCCAGATCACGTTTCAATACTTCTTAAAGTAGTCTTCATCACCGCATTCATAATCATGAGTTTCTAAAAGATTTCAGGGACTCATGGAGGCGTCTCAGGGGAGAAAGTGATGGAGAAGATGAGCAGGTGGTCTGTAGCCCCATGATGCCTACTTCAAACAGGGAAGTGCTGTTATATTTTTATCCTCTCCTCATTGTTTTATTTAAACAGAGTTTTTAGGCAAGGATGAATACATAAATGATTTGGCTTAAAATTACAATATGACTCACGGATATTTGCCGTCATCTCTTTTCTCTCTTTAAAAACTGAAGAACTGATTCATGAAGCCTCACTTTTCATGGGACACTTCATCAGCCAACCCAAGACCCTGCAGCACTATATACATTTACCCTTGACAACTGCACTGCCCAAAACGGTGACAGTGACAGAGGCAATGGCTTTGGCTAGAGCAGTGAAGTTCATTCCTTTTAAGGCTATTCAAATTGTTATTACCTTTATCATCCTCAGGTATACAGAGGAAATGTAGTATATTTCTTTTTATTTTCAATTAACCTTAACCTTTGGAAAGATTATCATTGGAAAGGTATAACAAGTTTACTTCATTTAATCCACTCTGGCTGAAATGATCAGACATAGTTAAATAAACAGTCTCTTTAGCAAATTCTATGTTTAACTTTGTAAAAAAAAAAATGATATCTCCGATTTCCACTCCTCTCTCTCCTCATTCATTTCTTTATGTCTTCTAGTTATTTAAGGAAGAAATTACACATGACTCAACTTCAAAGTGGAAGAAGAGTGGTGTTGTCTTTGGATTCGTGGACACTTGTGCTTTTTGTCTCTGGGCAGTGTCACATCTACATGTTCATTGCTTCCCCACCTGACAGTCATCGCGAAGCACGCTCCTGGTCTCTTTTCTCTCACCTTGCTCAGGGACTGGAGATACTCCCTAGCTGAGACAGCCTCACCTTGGCTATGGTGAAAGTGTAGCCCACGTTCAGCTTATGTAGCATCTTTCTTTCGATCCTCAAATGAGCAGGTCAATCATATGGATTCCACCTTCATCCTCATCAGAGAAGCCTTGTTGAGATTTGATTCACCTATCTTCTGAGGACAAGCAGGTCTTTTTAAATCACCACCTGAGCCAAGCTCTCCTTCTCCATCAAACTTCAGTGTCATTTTGGCCACTCAACAGACTACAATGATGTCCTTCTTCAAGATAAGCAGGCAGAGATTTCTGTGGTCATCTTCCATGTTCCTATAAAACTGTATGTAAGCTAACAACAGTCCTCTCAAACTTGCATTGACCCCAAGCAATGAGAGATGGAGAATGTATGTGACAGCACATGATTCTTTTGCCTCAATTTCTCTTTTATCCCATTATTGCCCCATGTCAAAAATGGAGATTTTTGTTGATTTTGGTATTTTAAATATCCCTTTTTCTTGACCTTCTTTTGTCGGATAACCATTAAAGATGTGTCACAGTCTCTTCTCTGCACTAGATATCAAACTCATGATTTGAGCCACCAGGCTTAGCAGGGTTTACTGAAGAGAAAATAAAAGAATTTGAGAAGTTCTATTTCAAGGTAGTAAGCTGGCTTAAAATACTAACATTTTGCTTTGAAATTCCTACTTTGACTGCCAGAATCAAAGCAGTAGCTGTCATTCCTTTTGCATTCTACACACAAAGATCATAATCTCTCATGAGCAGAGAACAGCTTAGGACGGGGGCACATACTCAGAAAAGCAGAAAAAGAAAAGTGCAGCGCATGTTTTTAAAACATAACGTGCCTGGTAACACTCTAGAATTGGATTGTGCTGGAAGCTCAACACACTGTGAGTGTACTAAGAATTGAACTGTAAACTCAAATAGGTTAATTTATGAATATAAATCATATCCCAATAAAGCTTTTAAAAATAAAATACAGTGTAAAACACTGGTCACTCTCCCATACATTGCTCTTTCAATTTAGTAGCACGACTTAAAAAAGAGGGAAGCTTAGAAACTGCCCTCTCTTGCAGGGTTAGAGATTAGTCATACTCCCAGTGTAGTTCATTGAGTAGAAAGCTGTAATTTTCCTTCAGACTGAAAGGTACCTGCCAACTGTGTTTGCATCTGTGTCTTCAGTAATAAACGTTATTAGTTTCTTCAAATCATGTGTTTGAACTATAATTATGCATGCAAATATTCACATAAAATAGTTTTTCACTTTCATATATTTTATATGCAAGCTTCTTATCTGACAAAATCAAATATCTAGATAGTACAAAAGAATAGCTAAAAAGCAAAGAACAATGTCAGTGCAACAGATACTTATTAATCTTTTCAGAATAGACTTTACATCCCACACAGAGGCAACCTGCGTTACATCATGTATAATTCCACCCTTCTGTGGGATAACTACTGGAAGAGGAAAAGATGACCAAGCTTATGAAAGGCAATAAATTGGAAGAAGTATAGCACATGGAGACTAAAGATGCTACTATGATTTAAGTGAAGAAAGAAAATACAGCTGACATTCACAGGAGACTCTGGTGATGGAGAATGCAACAGTCTGGAAAAAGATAAAAGAACCACAAAATGACAATCTGAGGTTCAGGGAAAGGACAAACAGCTGGATCTATTACTGGTTTAAAAGTGTTATAACATGATCAGTGCTCACAGTGACAAAACTGAGATACACACACAAGATTAAAGATTCAGGACGTGCTGTAGTCTGAACACTTGTCTTATCCTAAACTCAAGTGGAAATTTAATTACTATTGTAACAATAAAAAGGTAGAACTTTTACTACATAATTAGACCATAAATTCCCCTCCCTTATGAGTGGGATTGTTGCTGCTATGAAAGGGCAAATTCAGCATCCTTTTCCTCTCTTTTGCTCTTCTGCCTTCTGCCTTGGGATTATTCAGAAAGAAGGCCATTTCCAGGTGCCAACACACTGACCTTGGTCTTACTCAACCCCAGAATTGGGAGCCAATAAATTTCTGTTCATTACAATTCCCCTGTCTGTGGTATTCTGTTATAGTGGTATAAACACAGGGGGTAGTAAATTTCTAAATTATTTTATGTATTTTTCTATCCTACAGGCCTTTGAGTTCATTGATTTTCTGATTAAATACTTCTAATCTATGGCAGAGAATCACAATATAAAATGTATGATCTGAATCACTGTTAAGGGTACAGCTCAGTAGTGTTAAGTATATTCACATTATTGCGCATCAAATCTCTCAAACTCTTTCATCTTACAAGATTGAAATCGCACACAATTAAATAATTCCTTTCCTCTCTATCCTCAGCTCCAGAAACTTACTGTTCTGTTTCTTGTTTTCATGAATTTGACAACTTTACATAGCTCATATAAGTGGAGTTATATGTGTCACTTTGTGACTGGTTTATTTCACTTAAAATAACATTCTCAAGGTATATTCATGTTGCAGAACATGATAGTATTTCATTCTTTTTTAATAATGCCTAATACTCTGTGTGTGTATATGTTTTTAACCATTTGACAGGCATGGATTGCTTCCACTTCTTGACAACTGTGAATACTGCTCTGGGAATATGGCTGTACAAATGTCACACCGTGTTTCAATACTTTTGGCAAAGTACTCAGAACCAGGATTGCTGGATCATATACTAGTTCTCGGTTTGTAACTATTTAACTTTTAATTTTAATACTGTTTTCCATGGCAGTTACACCATTTTACAACCCCACCAAGAGGGCACGGAATTTCAATTTGCCTAGCCTAAATTCTCACTGACATGCAATTTTCAACGTTTTGTTGTTTTTTTTTTTAATAGTAGTCAAGTTACTGGGTACAAGGTTTTATCTCATTCTGACTTTGACTTGCATTAGTCAATTAGGGTTAGCGATGTTAAGCATTTTTGTGTGTAGTTTTTGACCTTTTATGTATCATTTTTGGAGAGATGTCTATTTAAAATTTTTGTGTTTAAGTTGAGTTACATGATTTTTTATTAAGTTGCAGACATACTGTATATATTCTTAACCCCTTACCAGATATATTATTTTCAAATATTTCCCCCAATCCGCAAGTTTCCTTTTTACCATTGTGTGTTTTGATGCAACAAAGATTTTAAGTTTACTATAGTCCCATTTATCTACTTTTGCTTTTATTGCTTGTGCTTTTGGCATCATATTCAAGAACCCATTGCCAATTTCAATGTCATGAAGTTTTTGGCTGAAGTTTCCTTTTAGGAATTTTATAGTTTTGCTCTTACATCTGCATCTTTAATCTGTTTTTTTAGCTCATGTGTGTGCATGGTGTAAATTAAGATTGCCTCATTTGGAACTCTGACTTACACCACCTGTGCTAGTCAGCTTTCTTGTTACTAAAACACAAAACTTAGAGGAGAAGAGCTTTAATTTAGCTCATAGGGGATTCAGTCATACAATGTCGGCAGGCTCCATGCACCACTGTGATGGCAGAAGGATGAGCTGCTCAGTTTATGGCAGCTGGGAAGCAAAGCAGAAGGGCAGCATCAGAAAGCAGGGACAAGGGACCAAACTCAGTACCCAAGGTCACACATCAAGACTCAACCACGCACACCCGGAAGTGGGCTCCACCAATCCCCTGGGTGGCTCCTAAGCCAATGACATTGACTGACAGACCAAGTTGAACTTTCACAGTACCCTAAGCCTTCTTCCATGTCAGTGATTGTGTGCATGCAGTAGGCACTCTATTATTTAACAGATACAAAGAAACAAAGTGAGGTAGGGTGAGGTGAGATGTGATGAGGTGAGGTGAGTTGATGCACTAGGTTGCAGTGCAGGCTCCACCAGACATCGGAGGTACTAAATCACAACTTTGGGCATCCCACCAAATTTTCTGGTCCAGTTTCCCTATCTGTACTTAGTAAGAGTGACTTGCAGTGTTACAGTGAGTAATCAATGAAATGATGCATGTAAACACTTAGCAGTGGCTCATTCATTGTAAACCCTCTCTGTATTAACTGCTGCTGTTATGCGTATCATTAAGTGGAGAGCAATGGCAGGCTCCCCTTGTGACTGAAACTGCATTGTACCAAATCAACCCCACTGTCCCTGGTTTTCTCCATTTCCTAACTTATGCTGCCTGCTAGTAGCTCTGGGCTTTGCAGCAATGCATGCATGCAGCTATACCCTTGAGCAATTAGAAGTCCCTAGTCTTCTGTGTACAGCATGGTGAGCACAAAGATCACAACATGAATTCCTGGCATGAAGTTAAGCCCACAGTGGGGATTGTACAACAGCCTCAACTACTGCACCTGACTCTGGGAGAAGCTTTGTTTAGGACACCAAGGTCTTTTCTCTCAGTGAAGTCTTTCTCTCAAAACATGAGGACAAACTTCACTGTACATCCCTGCCCTGCTCTGTCCTACTCTCATCATAGCATCTTTGCTCCTGAGACAATGTTTGGCTCCTTGCAATACAAAAGGATGCATTTGCTTTTGGAAGAGGCCCTTGTTTACTTCTGCAGAATCTCTGGATACCATGATTCATGGCGGGAAATTAGTACCTTCTCTTTCAGTGTGCAGAAATTTCTCTGCAGTGATACTTTTTTTCAATAGAACTACTTCTCTTGGGTAAATTACATTCTTTAATCTCCTCCTTAAATTCCAGAAGCAAGCATGAAATCATCCTCATCCATTAGACTTCCTATTATTAGGCCATCAAGCATTTTATTGAATTTCTCATATTCAGCTCCTCAGTTCTTACATTTCTTACATTAACTTCACTAAGCACTGTAATGAGTTGGTTAAATTGATGCCCTCATTTACTAATTACTTTAGATATTGTAGTTCTATGCAATATGCAGTTTTGCATATTTTATATTTTAAATCTTTTATTCATATTCAAATTTTTTCATATTTTCTTCTATTTTGTTCTTGATTTCTTCAATAATTTTCAGATAGTATTTTCCCTTCTCAAAATTAACAACTAAACATTGCAGTACATAAAATATTTTAATGTAGGAATTTTTTTTGAAAAAAATGTAGATGTGGAGTTATCTAAATTACAGTAAACTGCAAAAGAGTGTATACAGTAAGAATACATTTCACTAAAACATAATTTCCTGAAAACCACCAATAACAAATGCTGGAGAGACTGGGGAAAAAGGAACTCTTTTGCACTGTTGGTGGGAGTGTAGACTGGTGCAACCACCGTGGAGGTCAGTCTGGAGATTCCACAAAAAGCTGGGATTGGAAGTCTCATTTGACCCAGGTATTCCATTCCTAGGCATATTCCCAGAAGAACTGAAAACATCATATCACAGTGATGTATGTGCAACCATGTTGATAGCAGCACAATTTGTAATAGCTAAATCTTGGAAACAACCCAATGCCCATCAATTGAGGAATAGATAAAAAAAGGTGTGGTATTTTTGAACAATGGAGTGCTACTCAGCTTTAAAGAAGTATCACAAAGAGGTTTTATAGGCAAATGGATGCAAGTAGAGACCATACTTACAAGTGAAATAAATCAAACTCACGTGTGTAAATACTATATTCTCTCCCTAGTGTAAGAAGTTGAAAGAGTAAATAAGATGCAAAATCTTCAATAAATATTGGGAAAAGGTAAGAAACTCTCAAAGGGGAAAAAATAACTCAGGGAAAAGGAAAAAATAAGTCAGGGAAAAGAAAAAATATCTAAATTTGTATATATACACTTAAGATAGCTGTGATAATTGTACTACTAATTCTAGTAGTTCTTGGAACAAAACAGTTAACATTCATAGGATTAAATCAATTTTGCATGTCTATATCTGGTAATCTGAGTAACTCTTTTGAAAATAACTATGCAAAATAACAATCTTTGTTATGTTCCTACCAACTTGCTTTGAAAGCCTATAGTTATTGTTTTGAGCTTTTTGTTGTTATTTGTCTTTTGTTTCTTGTTTTTCTTGCATTTTGTTTTGCTTTGTTTTGTTTTTCCCTCTAACACAGAAAGGATTGGTGTATATGTATAGGCTTATACATGCCTAGAACTTCTAAAGAGTTTACAAGAATTTATTTTATTATGTGTGATGGTATAAACAGCTACTTGGAAGAAAACAAGACATTATGGTAGTCATTGCTGATTTCCTCTCATCTTGTTTTGAAATCCAATAATGCTTTTATTCTTTGTTTTGATTGGTTTTAATCTGTTTTCTACTACTTGTGTTCAATATGTATGAAGCTATGGACAGCTATTTTGAAGAAAACAGGAGACATTATGGTAGCCATTGTTGATTTTCCTTTTGTCTGGTTTTGAAGGTCCATAATGCTTTCATTCTTTTGTTTTGATTGGTTCTATACTATTTTGTTTTGTCTGAATTTATTGTGTGTCAAGCAAGGTATGGATGACTATTTTGAAGAAAGCAGGAAATATTATAGTAGCCACTGTTAATTTCCTGTTGTCTTGTTTTGAAGTCCTATGTTGTTTGCATTGTTCTGTTCCGATCTGCTTTGTTCTGTTTTGTTTTGTTTTATTCTCTTTAAAATAAAAAAAGAAAAAGAAAAAGAATTTCAAATATATATATATATATATATATATATATATATATATATATATGAAGCTGGAACTTAAAAATATGTAAATATGTAGTGATTAAAAGTAGTTGGGCATGACTAGATAATGTGTTTTCCCTTATATTTTGCTCATATGTATTTTCTATATGGGATCTTCATTGCTCAGTCAAAAAATTTTAAGGAACAGGCTTGGGGATGGGGTTATTTTGTTTAAATGTTTTTCTCCTGAATTTTAGGAGAGGTTTCCCAAGTGTATTCATCTGGGCTGGTTTTCATTTCCTCATACCAGCATGGATGTCATTTCTACTGTATGAGAAAATTCTTACATTGTATCTTGAAATGTGTTCTTTTTAATATCTCACTGCTAAAAATACTCTGATTCAATATTATTTATCATAAACAACACAAAGGAAAAACAATTGGCTAAAAATTAAGCATATAGAAGAAAAATCAGGGCACCCCTACAGTTTTGGACATGTATTTACAATATTTTAAGGCATAATATGGAGATATAAATTTCCCCATAAATGCATCAGAACTTACCATTTCTTGGAAATCCAGTGCCTGGGGATATTTAACTTTTTGACAAATGGCATCTTGACCAATTTGCACTTGACCAAATAGCTGTTGAACGGGTAGTAGACTGCCATTGGGGCAGTGAGGGGAGTTTGAGGTTTGATCTCCTATAGATTGAAGTTCAGTTTCTGACTAAGGGTAGTGAGGCCCCTTTCTGAGCATCAATTAATGCATGACAACATTAAGGCTATGAGATTACATATCTCATAGTTTTTTTTGAGGATCTATAGAGACAGCATTGTTAAAGTCCCTGGCATTTTGAAGTGAAGTATTTCTTATTTTCTACTCTCACTAAATATTTATCACATTGAACTGTTGGATAAACAAGCATGGAACTCAGTGGGGAGGGTTTTTTTTGTTTGTTTGTTAAATATGGCTTAGTCTAAGTGAATCCTCCAAACCAAATATCAAATGTACCATACAATGAAGTAGAATGACCTTTGACCTCTATCATTCTTGCTAGAATAATTAAAAACAGAAGTCATTCTTAAAATTCTTCCTGCTCAGAACTAAAGCAACAGAGATGGGGAATGTACTAGAAAATATACTGAGGGAGACGGGTTTTGTTTTTGTTATTCAATGTTACATGGTTGAGGCAGACATCTCACTAAGCCTACACAGGGTGAGACTGTATACCAGAAGGATCGTTTAGGGAACTGAATTAAGTTGGTCTGACTTCTGTCACCACCACTGCTTTAGGGCCTGTGCCTTACACAGGTGCTACAGAATTACTCAGGAAAGAGTCGTGGAGATCTTTAATTTGAGTTTTTTCCTGATGCTCATTTTATGAAAAAAAAACCACACAGAGTTCTCATGCAATGGGATTATTACATGGCAGATAGTTCTCTGCCACAACTGGGCTTTATTCCATATCCCCAGGTAGAATTTACATAACTACTTCAAATTGTCTAATCCATGCCTACAGGGGCTGAAGCATTTCAGGCTAGAGATGAGTTCCAGCAAGTGTTGCTCTTCTGATCCTAGATGATAATATGGAATGCATTATTATTGTTCAATTCTTGTTTCTTATTGGCTGTGGCATAGAAGAATTTTGTAAATTAGGACAAGGAAGTTGTAGGTTTTGGACAAGTAAATAGGATATTTAGAAAAGAAGGACAAAGATCAGAGGGATACTAGCTGCCTGCTTTATAGCTCATCGCCAATCTGTTTAAAATTTAAACAGTAAAGTTTTTATTCAAAACCTTTTTTTAAATTACAATATTATAAAAAGACAATGCTAAAGGATTATTTTACCAAAAAAGATGAAAGACTTGCACACAAAAAATACTACAAAATATTGCTGAAAGATATTAAAGACATATATAAAAATATTAAAGATACTCTGTGTTCATGCATTGGAAAGAGTGTTGTTAAAATGTTTATACTGCCCCCAATTCAACACAATCCTTATCCAAACCCCAATGTATTTTCTTTTCAGGAAAGAAATTCCATGTAAAAATAAAAAGAGCTACAACAACAGCAAGAACTAGATAAATCTAGACTGTCAAATATACCTGAATAGGCAAAACAATTTTTTAAAAAAATAACAAAGTTGAAAGACATGCTTCTTTATTTGAGAACATATCATAAAGATGAAATAATTGATCATGTGGTATTAGCATAGAGGCAAATAAAGTACTAGAATCGAGAGTCCAGAAATAAATCTTCATGTATATGGTCAATATTCTTGGATAAGGTTGACAAGGTCACTCAACAAGGAAAGGACAGTCTTTTTAACAAACAGCATTAAGAAAACTGAGGATCTACATGCAAAAGAATGAATTTGGATACTTAAACCAGGCTTGGAAAGGCTGAGACAGGAGGATCACCATGAGCTGAAGGCCAGGCTGGTTACACAGTAAATTCAGGCCAATCTGAACTACATGGTAAGACCCTGCCTCAAAGCAACTTTTAGAAAAGTGATCTTCAAGAAAACTTCAGAACTACAGACATGCAAGCAGTAAAATACTGATTGTGGAGAACTCCATAGGTCACATGGCTTAGGTGCTTCAATAAACTGATTATGAAAATAGAAAATGATGGGAGAGTAAATTCACAAATTAATAAAGCATAAAATATGTTAAAAATGGATGAAATGGGCCAGGAATGTAGCTCAACAGCACAGTGCCTGCCTGTCAAGTGTAATGTCCTGAGTTTGATTCCTGGTACCAAAAAAAAGGAAAAAACTAAATTTTTAAGCTAGGACTGCATCCACAATGGCAAAACTATAAAAATTGCAGAAAAGCACTTATTACAAAAATTAGAGTAACGGTTTTGTAAAGGAAGGCAAGGGCCATGAATTGAGCCCATGGAAAGGGCTTCTAAAATGATGACAAAAGTGCATTTCTTCATCTCAGCGGTGACTGCAAGAGTACAAAATGATAGCTAGGTGTTGTACCCATTCATGCTTCAAAATCCTAAAAGAAGTTCAGTGAACAGGAAAAAAAAAAGCCATGATCATGGATTCAAAGTCTTTCAGGAATCCTCAGGAGCTCCAGGTAGATAAGGAAGCCGGGAGGCGCGTGCTGGTTAACCCATGGGGTTCAGAACTAGACAGCATGGGAAGGGAGTCCTTCATGAAGACAGTATTTTCTTTCAAGGGTTTTGGTTTACCAGACCCACTCTACCACCACAAAGGCTGCAAAAGGGATTCCATCTCCAAATCAAGAGGACAGCTAGGGGAGCACACTATCAAGAAGAGCAGGGAGCTCAGGGCCACTTAGTGAGTTTGAGTGTTTGTGGGGAAAAATCTCAAATACAAGGTAGGGATCCCATTAAGATTTTAAGATTACAGGATACTCATTCACTGCTCTATTCCCACACAGTGCTGATTTAGAGGGGGAAGACAAGGATGAGGAGGGCAAAAAGAAGGGAGGGAGGAACAGAAACAGATGTGGGAGACCTCTACAAAATTCTTTCTTCCTGGAGCTAACTATGCAAAAAAGAAACAATATTTACAGAGGCCATCTTGAAAACACCTCAAATTCACACACAAAACAATTAGGGAATACTTACAAATGAGGCACTCCTGAGCTATCATAAAATGTTTACAACATAATAAAGGGAAAGCTAAGGGCAGAGAGGAGGGCAAAAGCTAGCATAATTGTGATTTGCAGTGAAGCAATGTATTCAACATAACAACTGTGGAAAATTAATATTCTTAGTCATTGGTTTCTTTTTAAAACCTAATTATGTGTCCTTGTAATGCTGAGAAGTTGGAAATTATTTCAGTGTTCAAAAAGAGTTCATAGAACAAATCCAGAAAATAAGCTGAGAAGACCACCTCAGCACCCATTGACTAGTGGAGCAATACACATAAGTGACCAACAATACACAAAGTACATTAAATATGCCTGTGTTTCTTCCTTGTAAAAGCAAAGCAAATCCATTACCCAAGAATCAGAAATGATAAACAGGTAAAAGAATTTAAGGAATAGCTACAATCCCATCTACCCAGAGATAGACAACCTGTATTAATCCTTTGCTATCTATCCACCTAGATCTTCTTACAATATGTAATCATTTTCTAAGAAGTAGAATACATTCACACAGTATTACATACCTCACCATAATTTACTGAACATGTTACTACTGGCTTGAACCAGCAGTGGTGCACACATGTCTGACCCACTGGCTGGCTTCTACCACCAAATGGGACTGTCCCCTTCCACTAAATGGGACAGTCATGCATGTACCAGTGGTGGTTCAGAGCCACTCGGCACCGAGATACATGAGTTATAGCCCCATCATGAATGCATTAAGCCACACAGCTGTAAGAACTGCAGGTGTTCCAAATAACGTCCCATTGTTCCATGTGTAAATAGCTACAAATTTTCATTTTACAAACAACTCCCTGGAGGACAAAATGAATATGTATTCCAAATTTAAATGCAACAGTGAAAAGGACTACATATTTTAGGAATCATGCATCATTACCCAAGTCTTACTCTGTTAATCATTCTTGCATGGATGAATTCACTGAGCAAACATACACTGCATATATGTACCTACTATGTGCCTGACATTTTGCTAGTTGCTAATTGCTTGTCCATGTCCTCACAGGCAAAAAACAGGGATACAGAGAGTTGCCAATGCTTTGGAAAGAGTAATGATATGGACATCAGGGAATTTATGAAATTACTCAAGAAAAGCAATTGAGCAGGGATAAAAATTTCAAAGCCATTCGCGGTAGTAAATCCATTATGCCATCAACCAAACTGCTTTTTGAAAATCACTTTCCTACAAATCACCTGGACTCTTAGTTCATTCTTCTTCTTGAATACACAAGTTGACTTCTCAGTCTTCCCAAAACTGAAAGCCCACAACCAACAACAGAGACTCAGCAACAGCAGCATAAACATACAGCATGTGTAGAGATCATGCATCGCACTGACTTCATGAATTAAAAGGCCAAGATGAAATTTTGACCAGTAACAGGTAGAACTGAGCAAGTATGGCCCTGGCCTATCTTTCTGTGCAGTCTCATGGAACTAACTAGTATTTTTCAATTACTTCCATATACAATTATCTGAATGGAAACTACTACAGGCCATGTACTCTGAATATTTCTCCTAATTTGTCATAAACGTAGAGTGGCTATTTCTATTCCTGCTTTACAGATTAAGAAGCTGAGGCTTACAGGGATTTAAATCACATATCCAGAGATACAAAGTCTGACCAGTCGGTGTAGTTTCTGTTCATTCTTCTCGCTGCTCCATTCCTATAGCTGGCAGCTATGACCCGCAATGGATCTCCTGTTTCCAAGGCACTGCCTTGACAATGGACCCATTAGCAATGGTCCGAGAGGAACAAGATCCATAAGACTGCCCTGGGGCAAGGGATGTTGGGGTAGGGGTCCCATGGGACAGGCACTGCCCCACTACTTAACAGTTAAACTGCAACCAGAAGGTCCCACCCCAGGCCAGAGTACAGGGCTCCACCCTGGCAAGAGAGGTGGTATGTTGCCTCCATACCTTCAAATATTCAGCCTTTCCCGCATTCTTCTCACTCAAAAGAAAGAAAGAAAGTCACTGTCATTTCCACCCTCTTACAACCATATCCCTGGACCCTTCTCTGCATTCTTCCCAGGGCCCCTGCAACAGCAGCCCAAGGGTGCAGCTCCGGGCCATGTGTCCACACTGATTCCAGTGGGTTGGTGCAGTCAGAGGTTAGGTTAGGGTTTGAGGTCTCAGTTAAAGCTTGAGAGGACACTCACTTGCTTCAAGACTCAGTTTTAGACTGACCACTTAGAGTATCTCTTCTACTGACCATTGACTTATTAATGACAATTAGAAGAGGGTACTGGTGGGAAGGTAAAGAACGGATTTCATTTAATGGGGATTAAAAGGCATGAACAGAACATGATGAAATCACAGATAGAGAAAGATCTTGAAAGGAAAACCAATTACAGACAGATTGTTTCAGAATATCAGGGTTTCCATTTTAATACCACACACCAATTCACCAGTCTTACAACAGTATATGTAAGTCAGCTTTCCAACAGAAAAAATTTCTGTCCGTTTCTTTTAGTTAAATTGGAATTTAATTTCCATTTTATTTTGGTTTTTAACAACAACCAAATCTGTTCAGGCGCAGTTATGTAGACGGTTGTGGTATAATTTCACACAGCAGGAAAAATATTATTTAAGTCCAAAGAATCTTTTATATTTAATATAATTAAAACTTAAATTGGGAGCAATTAATTGCCAACACTCCCTTGGATGTTCTAGAGCAAAATTACAAGCTATATATATCAAAGTATGAATTGCAGAATAAGAAATCTTTATCTGTAACAGGACTCCCTGTGACATTCTTCGGTAACACAGGTCTGTAACAGATAGTCCATAGGAGTCTGGAACTGGGGAATCACATTATGCTTATCAAATGCCACTCTGCATGATCTCCTCACAAATACCAGAAAGTCTGCTAAGCCTGACAGATATACCCTGTACTCTCTAAAGATATGGCAAGCATTTGGCACAATTAGGTGATATTAAGCATGTTACCACTTTATCACCTGCTCAAGAAAAACTAGCAGGAGGGTGACTTAGTCTTTTGGTATTCTCAGAAATTTAGATTGAAGGTTAAACTTCAAATTTCAGCATTCATTTATAGTAGCTAATGAAATCACCACAAACTACAGTTGCATCTGTTTTAAAGAGTACCTATAAATTCACATATCTCAGTGTACATTTTATAAATTCAGCTTTCTCCTGCAAGAAGCTGAGCTCTGTCACCTTTGAATCCCACCCTGGCATAGTTCCAACTGGCGGCCAGTATTAAAAGCTTGGAGGTGTCTCTGACACCTAATAGGTGGGTCCTTGCTTTCTTGCTGCTTCCTTTGAAGGGACCATTCAGACATTGCCTGGTGAACATCAAGGAGTTATGGCCCTTAAAACTGGTGCCTGGGCTATGGAACCTGTCTCTGTCTTCCTACGTGTGGTCCTTGACCTCCACACATGCCTTCTAGGTGTGCTATGCACCCAGTCTGTAAATACTGAAGAAACTGAAACTTTCACACTGCACTTGTGTCAGACAGCCACACCGCAGTATCACTTCAAGGATGAGGTCCATAGGGACTCATGCAGGTGGGTTTCTGGTGGGTGCTCTTATGTCTGGTCTCCAGTGGCTTCTGGGGACACCAGCTGCCAGCTGAGGCAGTAATGAAACTCAGCAGTTCTGTTCAGAAAGCCTGATTGTAAGACACATGTTGGACTTAAGACAAGGAATCAACTATTTTTAAATGATTCCATTAGAGTTCTAGACTGTCACTTTATTTTTTAATTTTTTCTCATTTATTTTATCTTTCATTAGTACATTGGCAGTACATAATAGTTATATTTATCATGGGGAGTTTGTACATGTATGCATGTACACTGTGTCACTTTAACATAAAAATTAAGGTTAAAAACAAACAGAACAGATTGGGGGTAAAGTGGTCAGACATGACATTATCCTGCCCATCCTTGCTTCACATAAGGAAGGCTGCCCTATTATGAGAAGGTTGTTTTTAGATCAATAATGTAACTTTATATTTCTCAATCAATTCTCAAATAGCCCAAAGTCTTAAATTGTGCTATAAGTTCCCCGGAGAAAATGTAAAAGTAATTGTCTGACAAGAGATGTAAAGGACCAATTTTTATGCTAATGAAAATAACGACGCAACTTTTAAATATTTTTGAAAGAGCATGGGGACGATTATGTTGGAAACACGCTGTGAGACAATAAAAACAAATGAAACATGCTTTTTGGTATAGTAACTCTTTTTTTGCCAAATACTGAGCAAAATACTGAGCTCTGAAGACTACTGATCCTCAGGGAACCCTGGCCGCGTTGCCTGGTGCGCCTATGATACAGAAGCCCTGAGAGAGTTTTAACTCCCAAGAGGTTTCATTAGGCTCTGTGCAATTCAAAAGGGTTTTGATACAAAGAAGAGCTATTCCTGGAGGAGTGCTCCTCCTAAAATGTCAACAACTAACTAGTTAGTGAGGATGCACGCCAAGAACCCCTGTAAGAAGGGGAATGGGGCTGGGGTGACAGAAAAGTAAGGGCTACCTGGAAGTGGTCAGCAAAGATCCAACTGCGAACACATGAGTGAATTCTGTTGAATAAATTTTGAATCACATCTTTGAAGCAAGCTGAGGACTCTTCCCTCGAAAAGAGTTGGTAACTATTGTTTCAGAGAAACAGAAGGAGCTAGGCACTCCTGCAATCCCAGGGCCCTCTGGGCTGAGACAGGAGAATCACTGCGCCCGTGAGGACAACCTGGGCTACATAGTGAACTCAAGGCCAGCCTGGCAGTCAGACCTTGTGTCAAAACACATAATAAAAAAATAGCCAAGACACCGACGTGATGAAGTCATTTTTAGAAATTCTGCTACACGGTGTGGTGCTTTTAACTAACTGAAGTCTCAGTTTTCCCATTTGGAGAACATCAGGGCATCCCTGTGCGAGGTCGCGGGAGCCTCTTTAACAGAGCAGCTGGTCGGATGGGAGCACTAGGCAAGGCGGGGCCCCGTCCTAAAGTAGACGCAAAGTTTTCTTCCAGGGAAAGTACCTCCTAGGCTTAGGAAACCCGCTGGAGTGCACCAGCCCTGAATCTTCCCAGCGCGGTTTTCTGAAGCCCCCATCAGGTTCCAGAAGCGCCTCTGCGCTGTGTAAAAGTTAAATACTTTGATTCTACAAACCCTAAAAGATCCAGACAAGGGTGCAAAGGTCCACGAGCATGGGAACCTCCCACCCACCCGGGCTACTTTTCGGTCTCCTAAACCCCAGGTCAAAGAGTCCCGGGGAAATTAAAACCCACACCGGGGGCAGCTAAGGACGAAGGCGCAGCCGCGCCACCGAGGCGAGTGGTTACCGTGCACCGGGCGCTGCAGGCACTGGCGCTCCGGGTCGCTGCTCCTCGCGGCTGCCGCGCCCGCTGCTGCAGCGCCGTCCGCGCGCGCAGAGGTGGCGCCTCCGGGGACGCGCAGGTGAGCCGGCACCCTCCCCGGCACTAAGACCCGGGAGCCACCGGCCGCGAGCCCCGTGCACTCTGCCACCCGAGGCTTCAGTGGCAGCCGCCCGCAGCCCGCGGCCCTCTATTAATACTTGGAGCGCAGCTCTCCGCGCGCCACTAGCTTGACCCAGCGCCAGGATCCCTCCGCCCGGCTGGAAGGGCTGCAGTGGGCCAGGGTGTGGGCCATTGGTTTGCAAAGGGGTAGGCGGGGAGCCGGTCCACCAACACCTCCAATGTGCAGCCTGGACCAGGCAAGTGACCAGCCCAGAATCGAGCTCTTCGCTGTACCTTCTGCGCAGGGTCTGAGCTAGCGGAGGAGCCCCAGGCCAAATAGTCTGGTGCTCGGTGCTGGCCTTCAGCCCCATGAACCTATTTTGGGGCCTCTGCTGTGAACAGGATCCGCTACCCCATTCATCTAGTACTGCCCTGACATTTAAGAGCCTTACAAGTGAATCCCTTTTCCTGATCCGATTTCAGCCTTTGGCCTCTGCAAAATTCTAAGTTTAGAGAAGAGAAAGGGGTGAACTTGTAGTTACCCCATGGCAATCAATCAGCAAGAGAAGATAATAAATTAGCGTCAACATTCCTGTGGTCTTTAGGTTAAGGTTTGCTTAATGCTGTATTTGCACCTCCAAGCTCGCAGAAGTTTGGTTTCAGTAAGGTTCTTTCTGTAAATTTAAATTTAATCAGTAAGAATTATTTTGTCATTCCTTCAACCGTTTGTATGTTTAAATTTCCTTGAGAGGTTTTAACTGAGGTGCTGATAGGATAGAAATGATCAGTTAACCTATTTCAAAGCACGTTTATGGAAAGTACATTATGGAATTGTTTTTGTAATCCAGGTCCTTGAACAGGCTAAAAGAAAAAAAAAATGCTTTTCTTTTGTACAGATCACAGTTTCATTCATTAGTGGTGGGCTACTTCCTCTGGAATTACAACCCACAGCAGTGAAGATGGGCACACATTTTCCTCTCCCACAAAAAATTATGTCTAATATACCTACAACCAGAACTACTAAAAATATTAACATTAAATTGTAGGAAGATTCCATAACTTTCTTCTCATTTGTAATGACTTTTACAAGGTAAAGGAGTGGAATCTAGTGATAAAAGTATCATTGTGAATTTTAAAATTAAACTTTGATTATTCTGTTAATAATGCTTGGAAAAGAATACACTCTGGGAATTTTTCACTCTTTTTTCAAAAGCATTATGATAAATAGCCCTCCATACCAACTCAGCATAGTAACCAGGGTCAGCTGCTCTTAACTTGCATACTTTTCTGTGTAAGACACATCAAGGCCTGCTAAAGTCACATGGGATTACAAAAATATCAAGTCAAAAACCAAAGACAGAGAACTTTCCTCCCACTCCCAGTCATCTTCAAGCAGGGATCATACCATTCAAGCTTTTTTTTTTTTTTTTTTTCAGTACTAGCGATCAAACCAAGGGCCTTTCACACTGAATTAATCCCAGCATTGTTTTTTGTTTTGTTTCATTTCACTTTTTAAAACAGAGTCTAAATCACTAAGTTAACTATGCTGTGCTCCAACCTGTGATCCTCCTGCCTCAGTCTCCAGCAGTCCTTGCTGGGATTATAGGCATGCGCCACCATGCCCAATTTTGAAATTTCTTAGATTGACAGCCAGAACCTGCCCTGTGAGATCACTCCTTACTAACTCATTCCAACTATCATATTTATTCCTGTAATGAAAATATGATTTTTCTTGCATTTTTTTCTTCAACTGCTGCATACTTCTCCTGTGGCACACACTACAGATCTGAAGAAAAATTCTGCCTTCATAATATTTTAATGTAGTTGACAGAGACAGGCTTAGAATCATTCTTTTATGCTTTGTGCTCTGTGAAAGATAGGAGGTATTGGGAACCATAGCTAAGAGAATGACCCATTTTACCTGGGAGATTAAAAAATTCTTCCAACCAGAAGTGGTCATTTTGAAACACTTAAAAATCTTCACTGATGATAGCTGCTACTTCCCTAGTACTTCTCATACTTTCCCATTTATAATCCTCATAAAAACTAGAGTTGTAATTGTTCCCATTTTACAAATGAGTAAACTGAAGTTCAGATTAAAGGACTTACCCAAAAACATAGAAGTAAAGAGTTTCTGAAACATTTCTGGTTGGAATGGTGATCTCTGAGCTTAGAAAGCCTGTGCCTCATCCCTACACTGGACCGCACTGATTAGCAAACAGGATTTCTCCAATCTTTGAGGTGAAAGATTTTCACCAAACCTTTCCAAAAAATGTCCTTCAAACATACAGAGACAGTTGGTATTTCAGGACTGCGCTGTGAGCTACACTCAGGCAGACACTGAGGAGCTTTACTGAGGAGCTTCTACTTGTAGCAAAATGGGATATACAAATGACCTTAAAGAAAGATTCCAACCAGGCTCCTGTGAGAACATTCATTAATTCATAATTTTATTCAGTGTTTTTGAACTTACTGGATTATACATATTTTTCTGAAACCTGAGTTCTCCCTCATAATGCTTCTAAGGATTAGGAATTCACTTATAGGGAAAGAAGGAAGGATTGGTCGTTCCATGCAGAACTGATTATGGGATCAATTTACTTAAAGTCAAGACATATGCCTTCTGTTGGACAGGTAGGAAAAGAAAAAATGCCATAAGCTTGTATTCCAGTGAGAATATTTCCATCCTTCTCCTCTACCCACAAGCTCCCAGACTATGTAGGTCTGAAAGTTATGCTGCCATGCTGGACTCAGAGGCACCAAAGGCAATGATTAAGAATCAGTCTTCAGTGTCAGCCAAATGCTGTGTTCACATACTGACCCGTGCTATCAGTGTTCACTCAGTACTCAGCCCATCCAGTGCTACCAATGGGCGACTGATGTTAGAGTTCTAAGATTCCCCATCTGTAAATTAGGATTCATAATACAAACCTCATGGGATTTTTTTTTGTAATATACTATGTATTGATAAAGAAAATATTTTAGTTGCTAATACTTTAGCAAAGATCTACATTAGCAGTGAATTAAAGAATTTAGATCTTTTTCTCATTTAATAATAATTTTGGAGATAGGTGGTCTAGAATTGGTGTTGCAGACTGACTTTTTCATCAGGGACCTGGCAGCCTTTTATTTTTTTTCACAAACCTCTTTAACACATCCTTTAAGTCTCAGAACTTTCTTATGATCACAAAATGGTTGCTAGAACTACAGACTGATTTATGCCCATCTTCCAAACAAAAAGGGGAAGAGAGAAAGGAGAGAATAAAAGTAGCTTTGGTGGCTAAATCAGTTCCCTTTAAATAACTGTCTTGGAAGCCTTATCCAAACACATGCATTTAAAATTCAACAAATCCTCCTCATACCAGGGTGATTAGGAAATATGTGTGTACGTACCCGTGACTTAACATGAGCTTGTCACAAGAAAGAAGAAAAGAACTGTGGTAGCATGAGCAGCCGCTGTCATAGTTAAAACCACATTCGATACAGTACCTGGTACAGGTAATGTAGCCACCTTCAAGAAGCAATAAAATCCCCAACAAACAGCTGATAATACGACTGTGTGCGTATTGTGTTAGGGGCAAATTGCGGAGAGGTGCACGTGAAGAAAAGCTAAACCAGGAGAATATTTTTCATGAAAAATAGTTCATTTATTTCAAGCTAAGCCCAAACTACCAGGAAGCATTATTTAGGTTATGACTGGCATATTTTGATGCTGAAAACTGTGAAGAAATATAACTTACATACATCACCAAAGAACCCCAGGCCAGGAGAAAGACAGGTAGGATTAAGATGAAACATGACAGAAGCCAGGGGAGGAGCTGCTGCAAGAGCCAGACTGTAGCCAGTATAAGAATTTAGGTACAAGAGGGCAAGTACTGCCAACTAGGCAGGGAGAATGAAAACTGAGGGAAGAGACGGAAAATGCGTAGTAGGCAGAGGGTACGCAAGAGTGATGTGTGGACAGAGTCCTCTTCTGCCCTTTCCACTGCTGAAGAGCCCAAGCCCAAAACAGCACTGGGCACTGAATAAGGTAAACACACACACTCCCGGGACACTTGTGGTAACTGGGTTCAGAAATACTGGAAGATTGACTAATCTCTGTTATTCCAAGCTTTTAAATTATTGGGGGTCACCCGACTCCCTTCCTGAATACACAATCCCTAGCAATCCTCTGTCTTGGGAGTAATCTTAAGATCTTTATTTAAAAACAAACTATTGATTAGTGGTGAGAAACTAATGATTAATTTGGTAAATACTGCCCAATTGATTAAAGTATTACTAGTCTAAATGGACGAAGATGTTGGTTGTGTCAGTGAGGTACAATCACGCAATCTGTAGTATATCATGCAATCACTCCTCAGTACTGCCTCCTGCACACTCATATTCGGATTCTAGAGTACTTGTAGTACAGTTAATAGTGTCATTTAAGGAAAATAGTTACCTATGTTAATCATAATACACAAATCCTTCTGAAAATCTTCACTACTAAAACTACGCCTCAGATCTGGTCTCAAAGCAAGTAGCAAAACCTCAAGAACATTACTTGTTGGAGTGCAGTCTGTAAACCAGTGCTGCGCTGAGAAGTGCTGATAACTCATCCATGAAAGGAAAGGACACAGCTTGGGGTCATTGTTTACACAGCCTCACAGGAATGGCTGTGATGCAGCTGATATCTGGGACCTGAGGACTGCTCTGCAGCCGTCCTGTTCGTTACAGATGCCCAGCAATACCCCAATACCCCTGCCACTATACACCTATCCACTAGGTGCCAATAGCATCCTCCTCCCAGTTTTGACAAGCCAAGCTCCTCCCATTTGACAACCAAGAATGTTCCCAGACGTTGTCAAATGTTGGCATGAGAGAAAATGCTCTTAACTGAAAATCGCTCCTTTATAACAGTTTGACAAAGTAATTTTATATCTATTGAATATAATAACATAAAAATAAAATTGGGGCTTGTTTTTTTGTCTGACCTATTACTTCCTTTTTCTATGACTTTGTTGTTATAATACTTCACTATTAATTTGTGTCAGACTGAGATAAATAATCCCTCCCCCATTTAGCTCAACACAAAATGATACAGATCACTGTTAAAGAAGAGATCTTTAGAAGAAAAGTTCCAACCTTGAGCTATGTCCATCTTCCTACCACCTCCATAGCCCCACATTACAAGGTGACTTTTTCTGTGTGTGTGTGTGTGTGTGTGTGTGGTACCAGGGATCAAATTCTCAACCTCACTCTTGTCAGGCAGGCACTTATGCCACTGAGCTAAATCCCCAATCTACACGGTGACTTTTTTAAAGACACTACCTACTCTTTATTGTTCATGTTTTTGTTTATTTGCCCCACAATAGAAAAGTGTCTAGTACTCTCCTCATTGCTATAAAGAAGGAAGCCAACACTGTGTTATCTTTCATTTTGGAGAGACAGTATGTCCCAGAACAGATGGAAACTTGTCAAGGAAAGAGTAGGAAAACCCAGAATCAAGCCCTATAAATTTGTTACAACAGAAAGACCTAGATTAGAAATCACAAACTGGCCCAGGCACAGGTTTAATTTGTTCTATAAACAGGTTTTTTTTTTTCCAGACAGGTTTTACTTGGCTTCTACATTGATTTGTAAACCACAGCTGTTAACTATTTCTCCAATTTGACTCCAATTTCCAGATTCTCTTGAAAAGTTATATTATGGTTTGTGTCTGGATGTGACCTGCAAAGCCTCATGCAGTCATGAGGGCAGGATTCCAGAGTTTGTGATTGATTCATGGTCCAAAGTTGAGGTTATGGGTATGAGTGCTTCACCTGTCCTGGGGCAGGTAGCCTGCATACAGTGTAAGGGAGGGAAAGAGGCCTGCTCTCTCTCTCTCTCCTTGCATTTTGGTTCTCATTAGTTTTGCTGTCTTCTGCAACCATAAACTGTTGCCCCTCTGCCACACCACCCTGTCTTGCATCCGACTGATTATGGACTGAAACCTCCACAGCCCGTGAGCTAAATAAACCTTTCTTCCCTTAATTTTGGACATCAGGTATTTTGTCTCAGCAGTGAGAGAAAAGGAACCAACACAAGTCAGAATATTTTGGAGATACAAGCTTACATTCTCTCCTGGTATCAATCAGTTGAAACTGAAAAGTAGCCAGTGTCCTCAGCTCTCTTCTGCTGCCCCTGACAAGGCCCACATTGGCCACTGATGGTAGAACAAGGTGGGGCCAGGAATGCTTGAGGCCTGAGGAGGGCAGGTCAGAGACTCAAATGTTTGAAGTAGCTACATGTTTTGAATTCTAGGCTTTAGGTAGGTGTGC
Source organism: Hydrochoerus hydrochaeris (assembly GCA_004027455.1). NCBI lineage: Eukaryota > Metazoa > Chordata > Mammalia > Rodentia > Hydrochaeridae > Hydrochoerus > Hydrochoerus hydrochaeris. The sequence continues at coordinate 29,029 of PVLA01008287.1, forward strand.
TTCAGCTGGGCTAGCAGTGTGGGCACTTCACGGATGGGTACAGATTGTCTGGAAGCAGTTTTCCTGATTATACTGTTGGACATTGAGTATAAGACCTGTCATCTGGGTAGTAATAATCCTCCCAAGCTGGTGTGTGGGATCCTCTCCTTTCCAGTTGTTTGGCTTTATAGTTCTTAAGGAGCCCTCCAAATTTCACCACTAGAAAACATCTAACCAACCTGGCAGCAAGCACTTAAACCAAACTTAATGAACCTTAAGAAAATAAGTGGCTGTGATATTGGTTGCTCTTAAAGTGTCAGGGAGCAGCTCTGAGCAAAACAGTCAGTATCTACCATGTGCAGGCTCTAAAGTCCCAAAGGCATTTCAGAGAGGGGATAAAGACAGCTGTGTAAAACATAATTAAAAATTGGGCAAGTTCTATTTCACAAGCTAGCACTGAACCAAACCTTGGCGCAGCCAAAGCATAAGTCACATATACTTAGGGGAACTGGGTATCCTGGGAGAGATAGTGTCTCAGATTGGACTTGCAACTAGCAAGCAGAAATAGTGGAACAACACCTAGGATTTGCAGGCAGATTTATTTAACGTTGGATGGGTACGACTAAGAATCAATTGTTCCTCAAAATGTCAGGCCTTGAAGGCCCAGGGAGTAAGGTTGTTATAGGGCTGCAGGAGGAGGGGAGCTACAGAGGTAGAGTGCATGGCTGTTTTTGATTGGCTCCTACCGCATGCATCATAGTGACCAGCTATGAAGCACAGTGACCAGCCATTTCTTTTTTTTTTTTTTGGTACCAGGGGATCAAAATCATGACCTTGTGCTTACTAGGCAGGCACTTAAGCCACTGAGCTAAATCCCCAGCCCTATTTCTAAGGGATAGAAGCAACTGGAACTGAAACAGGAACTATTACCTGGGCAACTGAAGAGTACTGACTGGGGTGGGGGGAGGCATTTTTGCTACAGGCTCAGTTAAGGTGTGTTTAGTAGGTGAAGGAAATGTTTCAAAAGAAACTAGCCAAAGAATCACCTTGTGCAAATGGAGAAATTGGAGGCTCACTGAAATCACCAGCAATTTGGTATTTCAAGAACAGGGAGTGAGTGAGGACAGTGTCAAGGACCTGAGAGAAGGTGTGAGATCAAGTTGTGTGTTCAAGTCAGAGTGGCTGGAATTGAGCTTGCAGATAGAGTGTAGGCTCAAAAATGATGGTATTGTCCACTCTCACTCTTTGGAGGTGACATCTGGTGGCAAATTAGAAACAGAGAAGGCTGGCAGAACTGAAGTCAGACAGACCTGTTTTGAGCCTGTTGCAAAACCTGAACTAAATAAAGCCAGATCTGAACTGACACCCTGAGACACTAGGGAGGCAATTTCAACTTCCATTAAAGAAGCTGAGAAGAACTCAGTTATATCATTTGGGGAGACTGCATAGATTAAAGGAAAGTGTTCTCAGAAATTTTAAAATGAGAGCCAAATGCATGTTTGAGGACATATATAGATAATGAGTTGTTCAGGATAAATTTCAAACAAGTCTGGGACCTTCAATAGGTTTGTCCAGAATAAGTTACTGGTGTCTCACACAGCCAGAGGATGAGAAAGAAATCTCCCGCAGATCTCATAAGGGACTGGTAAAGCCACATGAAAGGCTGAAACCAACAGAAGAAGAAAAGGAAGACCCAGGCTTCAGAAATAGAAGAATTTAAACATAACCACGTGAAAAGGCCAGTGACAGGAGAAAGGAAGGAGAAACAGAAAAGGGACAAATCCATTGGAGAAGAGAGTTGCCAAAAGCGGTCAATTTGATGTCTCCCTCAGAGGACGTCCACAAAGATATTCCCAGGATTTTATGATGAGGCTGCTACTAGAGTCATTCTAGCTGCAGCCACATTATGATAGAGGTGGTGACCAAGTGCTGAGATTTAAGTGGCTAAAGAGTGAACTCAGGGTTTGTGGCTGTAGAGACAGCAATCGTGGACTATTAAGTTGAAGAGCTGGATATTAAATCAAAAGCAAGAGTAAGCCAAAGATTGGAAGTAGGCTACGATTATAGTGTTTTGACATAGTCTTTGTTTTAGATTGGAGGTGTACTGAGTATATTTTTTAGGGAGAGGGAAGAACTCAGTGGAAAAAAGAGAGGCCAAAACTCCAGGAAAAGGGGGATTCTGGGTTCTGTTGCAGTGGGGAAATTGCTTGTAGAGTGAAGGAAAGAACACAGCCAGATATTTAGAGGAGTGACAGGAGAACAACTGACCTCAAGGGATGTTTAATGAGAAAAATAGCATTTTTCAAGCTGTGGCCACAAGGAGCAGGAAAGTACCCCCACAGACACTCTCCAAATCCATAGCAGGCTCCCAAAGACCTGCATTTTAAGCCGAAACCCTAGGGGTCTACCATGTGAGGACTGAGGTGAAATTACAACGCAAACACTGGCTTTGGAAGCCAAGTTCCCTGTAGTGCACTGGTAACTGGTGGTCAATTTAAACACCGGCTGAACAGAATCAGCATGGGGCTGAACATGGATGGCCCACCTGAGGACTGTTGCCAGCATAAAAAGGAAACCTCGAAAGGAAGAGTGGCATTGTGGGTTCTCCTAGGTGTTGTTGGAGCCTTTTGTTCTACTGAAGGAGCTTGTCATGCTGGCTCCCCTGATGTGAACTTGGCTGTTATCATCGAAAGAGCTTGGGACCTTGTTGCTGAGAATGGCTGTGGTTCACTTGGAGGAAATTTATTAAAATTCATGAACCCACTGCTGGAAACCCAAAGATGCGGACAGAGTTGGTCTGAGGCAAGGTCTCAATTTCTGCCTTTCAAATGTGCCTATCCCCTTTCTTGTAGTTTCAGGGTTGGTGGGCATTGGATCATAGTTCCAAAACTAGGGTTTTGTAGAATTAAGGATTAACACTCAGGCCACATGTGCCCTGCTTACAGCTCTTCTTAGGCCATGGGAAGGACAGGATAGCTCTGAAGCTTCTTGAGGTCCTCAAGAAAGAAAGGGATGCCCATCTGAGTCAATGGGTAAACTTTAAAAACTTGTTTTTAAGACTCCTTGACTCTGAAAGTGCTTTATTCCAATTAGACATTTGTTTGCCTTAGTTGTTATTGTTGTTTTATCTTGAGAGGGGGACACATTTGGAACCAAATACATGTGTGTGGGTAACTAACCTTCAGAGACATGCAGCAATTATGGGAGCATATTTATAATAGCCAGTATTGCTTTGTGATGGTTTCAAACCTGATGTCATAAAAAAGAAGAGCAATAAAACTTCATAACAGCAAAGCAAACATTTTCTCTCAATGATATTGTTTCTATACTTTCAACCAAAGGAAAGTACAAAGGATGTTCTTTCCATAAACAAAAGTAACTGGGAAAAATGATTGGAGATGAAATCAGATTCCTTCGGGGAACCCTAAGCCAGGAAGTTAATTGGACATGAGGAGCCAGGTGTCTGGCATCTTGTGCACCATGCAAATGCATCTCACATGCTTGATTTTTTTTTTCTGGGAAACTTTAGTGAACATCCTGTAAACACTGGTTTTTAATTATACTGTGGCCCTGGAAAAGGAAAAGCAGTAGCCAATAGGGTTACCCTTCCATCCTGCCCCAACTCAGAGCAGATTCTTATTAACTGATCAGAGTCCTCTATGTTTTTTGTTAAAACATGTAAGTGTTGCTTAAAAAGCTTTCTAGAGCCATTGATCTGAGGTTTTTACATGGATTATCTAGAGTACCCAGGGGGGCACTTTTTAAAATTTTTTGGCCTGCACCATTTTTTAAAAATGCCTGAATAGTTGCTAGTTTTGTTTTGTTTTTCTCTTAATGTGGAGAGCTTACATTAAATTAAGATCTCAAACTTTTATGGCATGCATGACTGTGATGAGCTGGAGACATGTAAAAGCTGCTTCCTTTAGCAGAGAAAAGTACTCTCTGTGTTTACCATCCTGTGCGTCAGTGTTCAGTGTCCTCTTTCACACGGTTGTTATGATGAGCATATTTATGTCAGCTGATTTATGCAAAACATTTAGAGGCCGTCATTTACTAAGCTCCACAGTCTCCACCCAATCCAATTACTTTTCTGTGATGTACATAATTTATATGCATTTGCATTTGTGATCCTTGCTATAGACCACTAAAAGAGCATAGACATAAAATTTTCTGGAAAGCTGCAGAGGTTGGAGGGTCCTGGAAAGCACCTTCCTATCAAGAAGAACTGGTGCCAAAGACTTTAAGATCTTGGGAGGACTAGGATAGTCTGTTGAGGATAAATAGTGGAGAGGCCAACTATGCAATGTGCTATAAAACTTGTGCTTTTTTCTTTAAATCGTAGTGTGTGTTTTCCTGGAGTAACATCCTTAGAAACCATCGAACAATTTGGGACTGTTTAAGAGGAAGTAAGTAAAAAGTTTAAGAGGAGATGTGCTCCTACAAAGTCCCTATCTGGAACAGTAGTGCTATATCAGTGTAAATTATTCCATTTGTCACCAAGGATTGGCTCATTTTACTAACTGGGTATTTGTGTTGGTCTTTCCAGAACCATGTTCCACCCTTCTATACCTACCTGGCCCTGAGAGCCTGACCTATAAGGACTCTCATTACACCTCCCTCCCTCTGGGGCCTACCTGGATACAGCCAATGAGAGGCATTTGGTGGAGCTCAGGCAGGGAGAAAAGGTGAGCTTGAACACAGCTGTGACCCCTGGCTCCAATCAGGAAGCCCTTTTTAAGCAACTACTTCTCCTTAGTTCCAATAATTATTCCCCTGCCTTTGCCCCTTCAGGCAGGCTCAGGAATGGTTCCTTAATGTCACCAGCACGAGGACGAATGTGACATCTCCTTTGGTGGTTCTCTGAAGCTCGCGGGTCCCTTTGAGAACAGTCCCTCTATTAAAACTCAGTTTTTCCAATTTCAAGGTGCCATAGCTTTTGTACCAGGACCCTGACTACTAAACTTGCCTACTTTACAGAATCCATTACCTCCTTCGTGTTTAAAAACAAGGCCCTTGAAAGCTTTCTGAGCCATGTCTTTATTAGTAAGTTACTAAATTTCATTCCATCATTATACTCTAAGCAATGCTCACTCAGTTGTAACTGGTAGATTAAGTAATGTGCTAATCAAAATATTTAATATTGCTGAGTGGTGAAATTTTAAAAAGTAATAATATTAATTTATACAATCCTTTGCCTACTATCACCTTGAAGTAATGAGGAAAATGCCTGAGTGCGTGTGCTACCCAAACCACCTTGGTGCAGGAGTGCGCCCTGTCCTCCCCTTCACCCCAGCCACAAGCACATATATAGTACTTGGGTTCTCAAACTCATGAAAAGACTTTAAGAAAATTGAAATTCATGAAGAGAAAACATGTAGAAGGAGAGAACACACTTTTAAGTTTGAAAGAGTAGAATTGCTTGTCCATTACGGTAGCCATGGGCCATATATTAATACCTTAATCCTAGCCATAACCAGCCCAAACCAATCATTGGGCTGATTCACTAATCTCACACCCTGAATCCCAGCATCACACACTCTAGAATTAGCCACCTCTGAAAAGCCTCCCCCTACAACTGCACGAGGCTTTGGAGGGACGGTGATAACAGTGACTTAAAACAACACAGATTTGCTCTCTCCTGGTTCGGGAGGTTAGAAATATAAAATGTATTTCACTAGGCCAAACTGAAACTGTCATAAGGGTTGTACTCCATCTGGAGGAGAGGAGCCTTACCCTGCCCAGTCCGGCTGCGAGCGCTTCCTTCCCGGGATCCCCTGGATCCCTGGACCCTTCCTTTATCTCCTAAACAGCAGCACAGCATCCTGCCCACTCCTCAGATTGCCTCCTTCTTCTGTGTGCTGGCAAATATCCCGCTGCTCCCCTTGTAAGACCCCATGACCACATTTAAGGACTGCTGAGATGACCTAGGACAATTTCCCCATTTCAAGATTTCTAATGCCATCGTATCTGAAAAGGGCTTTTGCTGTAGGGAAGCATAGGTTTCAGTAACTAAGACATGAATGTCTTTAGGGGTCATTATGCACCCTACTCTACCTCACAATTTAACTAGGTGGGAGTGAAGAATTTGACCAGGACTTTGCCCCAGTACAGCCTTTCAAAAATGGGAGGAAGTGACAGACACATATGAGTGGTTGTCCTAACCCTAGTCCTGCACTACAAGTGGCAGACTTTTAAAGTCTACTTATTCATTCATGTTTCTATTCATCCAGTCATTCAATCCATCACTCAGCAAACTTTGAATGACACTGTAAACCATATGCCAGGCACTGTTGCAAGAACCAAGTAAAATATGTTCCTAACCTTGAAGAGAATTGTTGTTTATGGTGACGGCAGGTGTTAGAGGGGAAGGACCAGGTAAGTAAGGCCAGAGAAATAATATGTTTTAGATGCTGTTCTGCAGGTGTTTTTAAAGTGCACCTTGATCTGGAAAACACTGGACAGATGAGTAAAATCAGTAGCAGGAGAGAATGTAAAGGCGAACCATTAAGCATGGCTTGTGATGAGGACTTGTGTGTCCTCCTAAGGGACCGCCAAGCATAACCCCTAATTGTTTTTACACTGGTGATGTCCGACATGTTCTTTTGTTTGTTTCATGGTGATATCTTTGTGTATTTACCTCTAGTCTATCTGACTTCTCTTGCAGGCCATACGGAAGCATTAAGAATGGTAAGAATAGAGCATGTTTACTTGAATGCCATCTGTTAGAGGAGTTGGAATGTATGTATGATCTACTCATGGCCCCACCACTGACCCACTGCATGGCTGCAGGCACATTGTTCTTCAGGGCTGACTCTTCATCAGCTAAATAAGGATAAATATGTAGAAACTCAGGACTTAGTGTGAGATTAAAAAATACTTGTGAGAGACAAAATCCTTAGGGCAGTGCTTAGCACATTGTAAGTCTTAAGAAAATCGTATGGAAGCTATCAGGAATTCACTGATGCAGAGCAAAGATATTTTAGGAAATTTGAACATGAGGCAGCTAATCCCAAGGATGGCCCCCAGTGCCTGGAGCTTCTCATAGTCACGTCTGGTGGCATCTAATCTCAGCAAACCTGGGTGGGCCCTAAAATCTCCTTTTGACAACAAAATGCAGTAAAAGTCATACTAAACTCAATTTAGGTCAAAAGAAAGTTTGAAGCTTTCACCCGAGCCTCTTGTAAACTCTAGTGTCTAGAGTCCAGTTCTTTGAAATAGTTAAACTGCAAGGAAACTCAAACCAGTCACCTGGAGAGATGGCAGGGAAAGATTAAGTTAGTTTAACCTCTACTTATTTCAGCCACCCTGGCTGCTGGACCCGGTATGTAGGTGACAAAAGCTACTTTGGACATCTTATGCAGGTGATCCTTCACTTGGCACCACCCTTACCTTCCATTTTGCTAGGACTGAACATAGGCTCCAAGCAAGAAGGGCCCAGCTAAGGCCGTCTGAGAAAAACAAATTATCTTAAAGCAAGAAATTTGGAAGCAATTAACTACACAGCGATAGAAATCAGAGTATAACATAAACAGTTTTTTATTTTGAAATGAAAAAATAATAGAAACAATGATACAGAATTTCAAAACAAAATAATAGGAAATTAACAATGGCTGATGTATTGCACATTGTTATCTTCAAAGTAGATGTTCAGATTACAAGACACAGGCATGAAAAAATAATCAAAGAATGAAACCACAATGAAGCATTTGTTTTGATGAACTGAGATTAGTAGTATAGTTATCTATCTTGTATGTATATACTTACACACACACACACACACACACACACCTATATGCATATGATCTTTTCCCTTCTTTCTTTTCTCCTTTTCCCTACCTCATTTGTTCTTTCCTTTTGAGCAGTTCCTTTCCCTTTCACAACACCTATTGCACATTTTTGATCTTATTTACTTTTTCGATTTTTACTAGAGAAACAATATAATATTTACACGTGCATGTCTGATACATTTCACCTATGACTATGATCTCAAGTTGCATTCATTTACCTATAAGAGCCTCAAGTTTATCCTTCTTTATAGCTGGTTTGTACTCCATTGCATAAAAATGCCACATCTTTTTATCCATTCCATGGTTGATGAGCTTTTGGTATTAAAACAGAAACACTAAATTTACTGGAAGATAAGGTATATAGAAATATTAAAGACATGGGGGCAGTCAAAGAGCTCATGAACAAAATGCAAACTGCATGGGAAGTACTTCAAAGGCTCAACAACTGGAATCTCATCACATTGAAAAGTTTTTGCACATCAAAAGAAAACACCAACAGAGTGGAAAAGAAAACCTACAAAATGGGAAAAAATTTAGCCAACTGTCCCTCAGACAAAGTACTTCTATCTAGAACATATAAAGAATTGAAAAAAAATCATTCCCCCCAAAAAAATTCAAAGACCCAATCCAAAAATGGGCATCTGAGATGAATACACAGTTCTTAGGTGAAGAAATACATATGGCAAATAAATATATGAAAAAACTGTTCAGCATCACTGGTCATTTAAGAAATGCAAATTACAACAACACTGAGTGTCCATCTCACTCCAGAAATAATGGTTTTCATCAAGAAATCAACCAATAACAAATGCTGGAGGGGCTGTTGGAAAAAAGGAACCCCTTCCACTGTTGGTGGAGGTGTATGGTGGTACAGCTTCTGTGGAAATCAGGGTGGAGATTCCTCAGAAAACTAGGATGAAAGGTCCCATTTGATCCAGCTATTCCCCTCTTGGGTATTTCCCCAGAAAAACTGAAAACATCATACCACAGTAATATATGTGCACCCATGTTTAAAGCAGCACAATTTGTAATGGTTAGATCTTAACAGAAACAGTTATTTTGACCCAGTGTGTTGAAAAGATAGCACCTTGCTCCAAAGTATATCTGTGAAGAGTACCTGAGACAGGGATCAGAGGAGGTGAAGCTATTAGAGGGTGGTAGCTTCCCTTGGAGCAAACCTTTCCAGCTCCAGGTGGAAGCAGGGAGAGTCTGACTTTCCACCATATTCCATGGTCAAAAGTGAATGGCAGGGTCAACCCAGATTTCCTGCATGGAAATCTCTAGGGTGTGAATAAGGGAAGCCTGGCTCTCTAGGATGTCTTTGAAGACTAGCTGCCTAAAAAGCAGATAAAAAGGAGAACCACTGCCCCTTGATGTAAGGCTACCTTCTTAATTGGCTAGTGAACTGTTAAATCCTGCAGTCAAATTATTTCATCCCATCTCTTCACTGATTTCTACTCACAGAAAGGCACTGAGAGCTGCCAATTGAGCAGAGTAAAGGACAATCAGATCTGGAGGACCCAGCTCACAGACTGGTTTATGTACCTATTCTGTAGCTAATTTTGATACAGCTGAGGCTCTGATTAATGTTCAGAAGAACTTGATATTCAAGAGTATAGTCAACAATTACTGTTTCTTCAATCATTAATTGTTACAAATATATAAACTCCTAAAGGGGAAGAAAGTACAATCTTCTGTTTCTCTATTTTGCCTGGTGTAACCAGAGATGGTGTATTTTGCAACTGCGTTAGTTAAGCTCTACAAATATAATAAAATCCATGCTTATCAGAAGAATCATGTGAGAATACAGTTCCTGTGCTATTTGCCTGGATTAAGATCATTCTTACCACATCCTTACTGATACATAACATTTTGAATATATTTACTTTAGTTTAAAATAATTTTTGATTTGTTGAATTTATTTTTAGAGCAATTGTAGATTCATAGAAAAGTAAAAAATGCTTTGAGCAGAAAGTTTCCATACACTCAACTTTCTTTACTCCATGTTCCCAATCTTCTCAATATTCCCATGAATAACTTGCCTTCCTGGGCTGCACCTGTCACAGTGGGTGTGACTACTGGGATACATTGACTAAAGCCCTAGTTTCTCTAGATTTACTCTAGATTTACATTGTATGAGTTTAATTACTGTACTCATCATCATGGTATCATGTTGCCCTAAAAACCTATACTCTACTTCCTGCATTTCTTTTTCAAGTTTTATTTTCCCTTTTTATAGTTTTATTAATACATGTCTGCAATGTATGGGATTGCCTTTATCATGGGGGGTTTGTCCATGTATACTATACCTCTTTATTCTTTTTCCATCTCCTTCCCTCATACCCATCCCCGTTCCTTCCAACTCTTGTTCCCTCAATAACACTGCAGAGGCAGGGTAAGCCCTTCTATAGAGTAGGTAAGAATGTAAATAGTACAACCACTATGGAAACCAGTATGGAGATTCCTCATGATGCAGCTCTTCCCCTTCTAGGTTATCTTCCCAAAAGAAGTAAACACTTCCTATTATAATGATGCATGCATACCCATGTTTATAGAATCACAATTTATAATAACTAGATCTTGGGAAAAACCTATATAATCATCAGTAGATGAATGGATAAAGCACTATTCCACTTTTATTGTCTCAGATATGAGGGTACCCGTGTGTCGTGATGGCTACAACTGATATTACTGTGTGTCCTCCCTTCTACCCTCCCTCCCTCTCACCTTTCCCTCCTCTCCCCTTCCCTCCCCTTCCCTTCCCTTCCCTTCCCTTCCCTTCCCAACCTCCATCGCTCCTCCCTCCTCTTCCTCTCTCCCTTTCTCCCCTCCTCCCTTTTTTTACCCATTAACATTTAATACAGGGTTGGCATCTTAGCCTTGAGAAAATACAATAATAAAAAAACCTCCAATCAATGCTCTCTGCTCTTTAGTTGTGCATTGCTGAGAATAACCAGCAGGCCCACTCCATTACTTCCCATCTGGGGGTCACACTCTGTTTTCCACATGCTCATACCATCTTCTTCCCTGCAAAGGAAATCTGATAGCTGATTCAAGTAGTTTCCTTGCACATGTTCAGGCAGCACAGAGCTACTTTCTCCATGAAGGCCTCTCTCCTCCTCTCCCTCTACTCCACTCTCTGCCCCAGAGATCACCTTCTTTAGATTTCATCATTAATTCCCAAGCCCTCAGTTCTGTGTTGTCAGCGAGGCATCCAGGCAGGTGTCTGAGGGAGAAGAGGCTGTACTTTCTCCAGCTGCTCTTCCTGCGGTCACACTGCCCTCGATCTGCTTCTTCACAAAGGCTGCTGCTCCTGCCAAGGTGGCTGACTCTTCTAGAAACTTTCTCCTTTCAGGATTTGTATCTTTACTTCACTGCACTAGCCCAGGGATGGAGGCAGTTTGTGTTTTCATACTGTCCCTTGTGGCTCTATGTCCCCTGACCACTTCTGTATAATTAGTCCCTCCTAGAGCTGCCCTCATTTGGATGTGCCACCTGTGTGCTCTTGGGCTTTCGGTAGCTTCCCGAGGCAGATGGAGAGCACCTGTAGCTCTGGAACAGCAGGCCTGAGACCCAGGGGAAGAACCGTGATTGGACTAAACAATTCTTAATGCTCTTCATCTTTGTCACTAATGGGTGATCTAGGCCCTAGATTTTAGGAATTCTAATAAATGTGTGGAGAAATCTGGTCGAGACATCCTCCTTTTGTCACAGCAGCAGAAAGCTGCCTAGTAGGCTACTCACACCAGGAACTGCCTTAATGTAGTTCTGTGTAGACTATTCAGAATCCTAACTTGTCTATAAGGTATGCACTATAGTTATCCCCTTGTTCCAGCAAAAGGCTGATGCTTTTACAAGTAACATGACTGAACCTAAATCCATTTGTTTGTACTATGCATAAAATTCCAAGCACAGCTTCCTTTGCATAAGCTGGACATTCTTAAATCCCTTCTGTGCTTTCCATACTCCTAACTTCTCTCTTGGTCTCTGTCTGCCTTTCATCAACTCTTACAGTGCTCAGCACTGATCACACTCTCCCTGGGGCAGAAATTTGATTTAACTTTCAGACTTCATTCTAAAGCTTTGGATGCCAAAACAGAGAAACCTCAGATTGTTTTACAAAAGAAATAGACATCATATACTTGAATGAGCCTGACATTTACTCTGGCTAAGAAGCAGTGCCTAATTTGCATACTTTGTGTTTGCAGTTTTTTGAAAATTTGCTTGTCTTAATTTATATTGAAGAAGTAAATGAGATGATAAGACATATTACTGCTGGAGAAAGATTAAATAATCAATGTCTGTTCTCTTTGGGGTTAAGGGTAGTGTAAACAAAGGGATTAAGAGACAAATGACATTCATAACTGTCACTGAGCTTGTTAGATACATCACCAGGATGAATGGCTGCCTCCAGCAGGGTTGCGGCAAACAGCGAAATGAGAAACAACTCAGAAGATTCCATGCCACTCAAGAAGGTTTCTTTCTGATGTCCAAGTATCTATTATCTTTGTTTCTTTGTTTTCCTATTACTCTGGGCTATATGATTTTATGACTTTAAATGGGGCACAGACAATTAAGCTTTGATGATACCATCTGATTCACTTACTATAATAAGATTAAAGAATATGGTCCTATTCTATTTTAAAAGTATGGCTTTTACAGATTTATCCTTACAGAGATCAATACCTTGGTAGACTTTGTAAAACGGGTACATGGCAGGATGTTGTCAATGTAATAGACAATAAAAACCAATACTTTTCTCTTTATTCAGAATTCCCGTATTCTACCATGTTATAAAGTAATTTGATGTTCTAATTTATTTAATCCCCAAACAACTCCACTGGGAGACACTATTTCTTGGATTGGTCAGGTCACTGAGACATATGAAAGATTATCAATACAGCCCAGGTTCCAATGTCATTCACCTCATTACAAAACTCACACAATTAAACACTCTAACATACTGAGTTTTGTTTACTACCAGTAAAGGTTCTTTGTGACCTAATATAGACTCTGTGAAAATAGATACACTAAATTATTTAAATAAATATTTTTTTCAGATTTTAGGTTTTAGAATCAACCCAGGAAAGGACAACCCAAGATATTTGTGCTTTAGGGACTTCATATGGACAGAGAGTTCATTTCATAATACATCTTCCTCTGTATAAAATTATGGGTGATTTACATTTATGTCAGATTCTTGATAACCCTTCATTTCCAAAAATTATCACAACTCATTACAAAGTATAGTTCAAAAGGAGTGGATGGTATTTTAATAATTTAAAATATTTTAAATTGGTAATTTATGCTTTTTAAATTGTTAATTTATGCTTTTCCAAGCTTTATCTGATGATTATATTCCATTCTTCCTTTGTTCCAGAAGTTCTAACAAGTAATCAGTGTCCTCTTTGGAGTAGAATATTAAGCAATGACAAATATGCTTTCTTGTAGCTTATAGTTAGAAACTTTGGCAACACTGCACAGAGTTAAATATACCTAAGATTTAAAAACAGAAAACTTTCAAATTTTTAGATAAATATCAACACGTGTCAAGTATCTTTTGTCTGTAACAAACCACCCTACATTTTGCAGTTTAAAATAGTACATAGCTCCTGGTTCCGTGAGTGGCAGCTCAGGTTGGGTTTACCTGAGCAGTTCTGCTACTCTCTCTGCTGGTCTCTATCAACCAGCCAGTGAGTTAGTAGAGGTCGACTAAGCTTATGCTGGCTTCAGCTTAGATGGCCAGAATGATCACACTGTTCCCCATACAATCTCTTATTCTTTAGAAGACAGAGCTGGGTTAGTTCTCATGATGGTCACAGAGCAGAAGAAAAGGTAAGCACTGATGTGTGAACACCCTACTAAGGTGTACTTGAGTCACACTGGTTACTGTCCCAAGCCTATGAGTGGAGGGTGCTCATCCTAGGGTGTGACTATGAAGAGATGAGGTATATAAAATTTCAGAGAGAAATCCCGTCAGCAAGAAAAAATCATAAAATGGAAAAATAGACTTGATTATACAAAGCCAAATGATGTTAAGTAATTATGTAGGACCAAATCATACAAGAAAACCAGTGTTTCCTGTAGGGAACCATCTGATAAGTGTGAATTTTAAAAGACAAATTGTAGAATGCTATTATTCAAAACAAATGAAATGCGAGATACATCTATGAGATAGGCTTCCTAAATTCACAGAATAAATTGAGGTCTGAAAAGTGCACCAAGATAATTGACACTATTGAACAGAATTGTTGCGCTGTTTTGTTTTTCCCCATGTGTATTCTGAGAGAAAGAAAGTGAACAGGCAAAGATGGGGGAGATGGTGTGCAGAAGTGCTAAGGAACAGCAGACTCGCTCCCTTCCGGATAAGCTTCCATTTTCTCCATTAAAAAGAAATCTCTTTAAGATGGAAAAGTTGAAATGTATTAATTAAGTGAAAGCCAAACCCCTAGCTATTGAAGAGTTGAGTCAATTTAGTGCTCAGGAAACCAGATAAGGTATTGAAAGATGTGATGTAGAATGTTTAGTAAGTGTAAATATGTGTTAAAAAAGGTGTAGGACAAAAAACCCCAGAATGTCAATGATATCTATTAATACAGCTAACATCCAGTGTATGCTTATTTTACATCTTTCTGTGTGTCTGTCTATCTATCATCTATCATCTGTTTTTATAACTCTGGGGATAGAACTCAACCTTCCCCCCCACCCTCTCTGTTCCTTCTCAGTAAGTGGGGCGAGCTGAGTTCAAACCTGGGATTTTCCTGCCTGAGCCTCTCAGAGTGGAAGGCTGACAGATGCGCACCGCCACAACCAGACACCGCAGTTTTAGTTTAGAAATTTTACAGTACCAAGTTATTAACAATGTTTCCTTGACTTTAGCAGGGATCATTGATTCTTATTAAACATTGATTCTTCTCTTTTAAAACAAACACATATTTTTTTGAAGGTTCATCTAGTCTGAGCAATAGGTATAATGAATGCCAAATCAGGGCGATACCTGTTTAGATGGGGAGACAGAGAGTAAAACAAGTCACTCTATTCCCCATGAAAGCATGATAAAGGGAAAACATGACAACTTAAGGATGAGTAGGATATGGCGAGATGGGAGTCAGTAGGCCGGAAGTGGAGGGGTAGGACAACTGGAATATACCCAGAGAAAACAGCATGTGGACAGACACAGATTACAGAGACAGCACACAGAGGGCTCGGTGTAGCTAAACATTAGGGATGGGAGAGTTGGCCATGGTTAGCACAAAAAAATTACACTAACCTAAAGGCAGTAGGTTAATAAAATGAAAAGTATTACTTGCTATATTCACACTTACTCCAAGAGCAAAGTACAACTATATTTTATGATAATTTCTAATACTTGATTATTTCTGGGTTTTAAATATGTTGCATTGGTCTATGTGTTTCTAGCTAAAAGATAATTACACGAATCATTTGAAAACGAAATTAGACTTACTGGAACCCAGCATTAACCTTTGAAGACATGTTCACGATTTCTGCTAAAATTGTAGGTAAAAGGATTGGAAGCAGGAGTCAACATAGCTACTTTCTAATAATGTTGAAAGACTATGTAATATCTTAGTAACTAAGATGATAGCTAGGTAGTAATATAATTAGGTAAATGTATTGTGATTAGATAATTTACATGTTATGATTAACTTGGAACCATTTTGATACCCAAATTATTTCTTTCCCTTTCATTTATTTCAATCAATAATTTGAAATGAAAACATAATTACTCCATATTTAGGTCATGCAATCAATAGCTAATACATTGGGAAATGGAATTTAGGTTCAAAGAATCTTTGTAACATTGAATAGTAAGTTAAAATCTGAGATAATATTCTTGCATATTTGTCAAAATATTTAGCATGTTACTAAATGTGACATAAGGGTCACTTTTTTGGATCCTGATTTAAATCAACCAATTTTGAAAAAAAATCAGAAAACTGAGAAAACTGAATAAATGCAAGGTGTTAAATAATATCAATAAAATATTATTAAGTCTTTTTAGAAATGATAATAGCTTTATGATTAAATTAGTTTTTTAATTTTTACTTTATATTAGCATATTTGCAGTATATAATAATTATATTTCTTGTTAGGTGTCTGTACAAGTATGTAACACACCATAATTATTTTTCCACCCATTTTCCCTCCTCAACCCTCCACCTATTTATCCTCCTCCCTTTTGAAAAAGATACATAACTCTACTTCCTATCATGTATCTTTTATTTTTTATTAATATTTTGGGTATCTTATGTAAGAGAAAACTTGTAATATTTAAGTTTGTGTGTCTGGTTTATTTCACTTCTCAAAGTGCATACATTTTCCTCCAAGTGATCCCTGTATCATTCTTTACCACATAATAGTACTGTATTGTGTATAAATACCACATTTTCTTTATCCATTCATCTCTTGATGAACATATACACCATTTCCAAGATTTAGCAATTATAAGTTGTCCTACTATAAACATAGGTATGAAAGTATCACTGTAATATGATGTCTTTAACTCTTTTGAGAAGATACCTAGAAAAGGAATGTTCATGTCGTACACCATTTATACTTTTAGTTTTTGGAAGAATCCTCATACTGATTTTCATAATAGTTACACTGGTTTACATTCCCACCAACAATGTTGAAAGTTTCATTTCCTTCCAAAGCTTGACTGTCATTTGTTATTATTATTGTCATTATTGTTATTGATGTCTTGATAGTAACAAAATTTCCTGGGGGAAGATAGAAGCTAAGCACTGTTTCAATTTGCATTTCTCCAATGGCCAGAGACATTAAACTCTTTTATTTATTGGCTATTTGTAATTATTCTGACAAGTGTCTATTCACTTTAGTTGCACCTTTTTTTGATTGGGTCTTATTTGGAAGATCCAATATTCTGAGGTTGTTTGGATATTCTAGATATTAGTCTTTCACTTGAGAAATACTTAGCAAAATTTCTTTCCTAGTCTATAATCTATCTCTACTCTGTCAGTCATTTCCTTTGAAGCACAGAAGTTTATAATTTGATCCAATCCTTTTGGTTCCTATTTTGTGTGCATTTGAAGTTCTCTTCAAGGATAGTCCTTGCTTATCCCTGTGTCTTCAAGAATTTTACCTATTTTGTCTGATGGAAGATTGTTTTGGTTTCAACATTTAGATTTTGATTGATTTTAATTTTAGGTTAGATAAGTGAGAGATATGGGTCTACATTCAACTTTCTTCAAGCAGATAGCCAGTTTTCCCAGCACCATTTGTTAAAAAGGCTACCTTTCCTCCAGCATAACGGTTTAGGCCCTTCATCCCATGAATAATGGCTGGATGTGCCTGCCATGCATCTAGGTCAGGCTGCATTGATTGACATGTTTGTTTTTGTGCCAGTACTAAGCTGTTTTTATCACTACAGCCTTGTAATATAACTTGAAATCAGAGATTATGATACCTTCTACTTCATTCTTGTTTCCCAGGATTGCTTTTACTATTCTGGGTCTCCTCTGGCTCCAGATGAATTTTGGGATTGTTTTCTGTAGTTCTATAAGTAGTATTATTAGTATTTAATCAGAATTGCATTAACTTTGTATATCAGTTTTGGAAATATGGTTATTTTAATAATATTAATTCGGTCTATCTAGAAACAGGGGATATCTTTTCATTCTGTAATATTTTCTTCAATCTCCATTTTAACAGGACTGTTCTTTTTGTGGTAGAGGTCTTTCATTTCTTTGGTAAGGTTAGCTCCTAAGTATTTAATTTTTCTTGATGCCATTGTAAATGGTATTGTTTTCCTAATTTCTTTCTGGGTGAGTTCATTATTAGGGTATGAGAATGAAATTTATATTTATGTTGATTTTGTATCCTCCTACCCTGCTGAATCTAGTTACTAATTTGAGCAGTGTCTTGGTAATATTTTTGATTTTATGTAGAGTGTCATGTCATCAGCAAACAATGATAATTTGACTTCTTTTCCAGATCACTTTTATTTCTCTCCAGTGTTTTCAGTACTAGATTGAATAGGGGTGGCCATCTAGTTGTAAATTTTAAAAGGAAAGTTTTCAGCTTTTGCTCATTTAGTATGATGTTTTTATCAGACTGAGGTAATGTCCTTCTATAATTATTTGACTCAGAATTTTTACTGTAAAGAGATGTTGGATTTTGTTAAATGTTTTTCTGGGTCTGTAGGTGTGATTATTGTCCTGGCTTCTGTTTCTGTGATGTATGACATTTATTGATTCGCATATATGTAACCATCCTTGTATCCCTAAGATAAAGCCTGTTTGGTCATAATGTATGATCTTTTCATGACTTGTTGCATTCTCTTTACCAAGCCCTTGTTGAGGATTTTCCTATGTTCATGAAAGGGATTGACCTATAGTTCTCTTCTTTAATTCAGTTCTTCTTTGATTTTGGAATCACAATAATGTAAGCTTCCACAAAAGATTATGGGAGTACTTGTTACCTTTGAATTTCATTAAGGAGTTTGAGAAGTATCAGCACTAGATTATCCTTATTCTTCTAGAATTCAGAAGTGAATCAACTGTGGTTTGGCTTTTTTTTTTTTTTTAACACTGCTTCAGTTTTGTTGTAATCAGTGTTCAAAATAGCTGTGCATACTGTCAGACATAATAAAATCAAACAACACAAATCAGAAAAAAAAACTCTAACAAAACAACAAAAAAGATACAAGAATTCAAAACAAGATGATAGGAAATTAACAATGGTTACCACCTTCTCTTTTTAGACATTTCCTTCCCTATCACTTTCACAATATCTATTTGCACATTTTAGATCCCACTAACTCCTTCATTTTTTTTATGCTAGGGAGATAATACAATATTCACCCATATGAATCCAAACCATTTCACCCATAAGTATGATCTCAAGTTGCATCCATTTACCTACAATTGCCTTGAGATTATCCTGAGTAGGTTTCCATTATATAAACATGCCATATATTTCTTATCCATTCTGTGGTTTATGGGAAAGCTATCCCTGAATTTTCTGGTTTCCTGTCATGTGGAACATTGTTTTCAATCACTTTGACTTTTGGTCTATGAATTTCTTTTTGAGTTAAATATGTTTGTTGTACATGGCATATTGATGGATCTCATTGCTTGATCCACTCCGCCTGTGTTTCTTTTGATTGGTGAACTGAGGTCATCTACAACCAGCATTCATTGGCTTATCTCTACCATGCTATCCTCCTGCTGCTGGTCCCCCACTTTTCCCCTCTGTTCAGTTTCCTGCCCTATTTAATGGTGCCTCTCCACTGCTGTTCCTGGAACCATGGACATCTATATCTCTCTCTAAAATATCCTTTAGGGCTCTTTGTAGTGTTAGACTGGTGGTCATGAATTCCTTCAGTTGTTCTTTATCTTGGAATTATCTTATTTTTCCATCAATTTTGAAAGATAGTTTTGCAGGCCACACCAATCTAGGCTGAAAGTTGTTTTCTTTCAGGATTTGAAACACTTCACTCCAAACTCTTCTTGACTTGATAGTTTGTGTTGGCAAGTCTGCCATGATTCTGAAGGGCTTCCCTTTACAGGTGATCTGTTTATTTTCTCTCAGCTTTTAATATTCTATTCTTGTGCTGAATTTTTGGAATATTGATTATTATATGTCTAGATGCAGATTTATTTTCGTTATGGCATCACTTATCTGAATGCCAGATCTTTTCCCTGTGTTTGGGAAATTTTCTGCTATTACTTCTGTAAATAATCTTTTTATGTCATTTGTGTTAACTCCTACTTTTGGGCTGACACCATCACTCTTGTATTATTTTTCTTTGCATCATCTTGCAGCCATTGAATTGTTATTTCCTGGTTCCTTGTTTTTTTTAGAGATCGTTCCTTTCACAATCACTACCTGTGACCCTGTTTTCAAAGTCTGAAAGTCTATATTCTGTCTCTTTCAAGCAGTTTTAACAGCATTTGATGGAATTTTTGATTTCCTGGATACCTCTTTGAATCTGTTTCATGTATTGCAATTCCTTTCTATATTGTTCATTCAAGGTTTCCATCATTTTCCTATGTTCCTCTTTTTTAAATCTATGACTTCTTTAGATATGCTCAACAATTCTTTCCTTAGGTCTGTGATTTCTTCTTTTACCTGAGATGTTATCTCTGATCTGATTACTTTTAAAACTTTGTGAAGTTGTTCCTTTACTTCAGCTGCTATCCCTTCAGAAATTTCAGGCGTGTGACTTCCACTTTCTTTCATGCCTGTGTCTCTTGGACTTGTTCTGTGTGGGCTGGAGGTTTGATATTGCCTTTTGCTCCTTCATCTTGACATTTTCCTGGATTCCTCCTGACAAGCTGATCGTGGAGTCTGAGGCACTTCTCACATTGGCTGCTCCTATGTAGTGTGGGGGAATGGGCCAGGCCCCTGGGTTTCTCTGAACTCACATTTCCAGGGAGGCAGTGGGCATGGGATGGGCTTCTCCAGACCTGTGCAGCTACAACAAGGCTTCCACAATGGCCATGGGTAGATGGTGGTGGGACTGCATCTCTTGGCCTACACTGCCACACCATGACTCTCTGATGACAGCAGCCACGCAGAGGTGGTCTGTCTGATTCTCCCCACCTGTGCTGGCTACCTGAGGGAAGAAAGTGTTCTGATGGTGGGAAGCATGCAAGAGAGGGTCTGGCCATTTGTTTCTCCCTTTCCACCCACAGAAAGCAAGCATCCCAAAGGTGGCAGGTGCCTCTTCATCATTCTTATATCTTCTGGGTTCAGTTTTGATAATGCATGTACATTTGAGAGTCTAACCATTTCTCTGGATTCTCCAGTTTGCTGGAGTACAGGTTTTCAAAGTAGTTAGTAATAATCTTGTGGATGTTGGCACCATCCCTGCATTGTGATTTTATCCTTTTTTTTTCTGATTGCCTTGATTTGGATCTCCCTACTTTTTTGTAAGATTGGCTAAAGCTATATGTGTTTCATTAATTTTTCAAAGTACCAGATCTTCTGTTTATCAATTCTATTTTATTCTCAAAATTCACTAATCAGGCTCTGGTTTCCATTTGTTTGAATACTTTCTGTGGTTAGTCTGGTAATGATTTCTAGTTTCATCTCACTGTGATCTGATAATATATATGAGATAATTTTAATTCCTTTGCATTTTCTTAAACATGGTACATGGGTTAGTTGGTGCTCTACTTTGCAGAATTTCCATGTGCCTCTGAGAAGAATGTGCACTGTTGTTTGCTGGAATATTCTGTAGATATTTATTCAGCACATTTGTTCAAGGATTCAAAGTTTGAACTGTGCTATTTTTTGCTGATTTTTTAAATCTAGTTGATCTGTCTATAGTTTTTGAAGTGTGATACTGAGGTCCTTCAATATAAATGCTTTGAAAACTATATGCCAAGATCAAGAAGAGCATTCTTAACTGCCTAACTTCTTATATCCAAAAGTGTTTGTTTTATGAAGTTGGGTAAGCTGGAGTTCAGTAGATACATGTTTATAATAGTTTTCTATTCCTGATCACACTACTAATGTGAAATGACCTTTTTTGTCTCTTTTTTTAAAAATCAGTTTTCACTTGAAGTCCTCTTTGCCTGGAAATAGGATAGGTACTCCTGCTTGTTTTGGATTTTTTGCTTGGAATATTATTTTCCACACTTTTTTGTCTTTTTGAGACATTTCTGATTGCCTTGGGTCTCACCATGCAGATCAGGCTGGTCTTGAGCTCACTTTGTAGCCCAGAATGGTCTTGAACTTGCAACGATCCTCCTGCCTCAGCCTCCCAAGTGCTGGGATTACAGATGTGAGCCACCACGTTCAGCCACACTTCAATTTTTAGTCTATTTTTTGGATTAAATATGTTTCTTGTGTACAGTATAACTTGGGCTTTTTAGTTTCTTTTCTTTAATTTATATTTTGAGTTTCTAATGTAAGAGAAACTACGCAATATTTAAATTTGCATGTCTAATTTATTTCACTTAACATTGTGGTCACAAAGTGCATCCATTTACCTAAAAATACCTCGTTTATCTTTCTTTATGGCAGAGGAGGACATTGGTACCTTGTTTTATGAGCTTAGTTTGTTCTATGATTTTGGAAAAGATGGCCACACTTGTGTTTGTATGGGAAAGATGGCCATGGTCATGTTTGTCACCCGATGCAGAACACTCTAACAAAAACAAAATTTTGCCAAACACTTCTGTTTGTGAATCAAATTGTTTTCAAACAAAAGTGTCCATGAACTGAGGTACTACTGTACTCCACTGTGTATAAATACCACATTTTCTTTATTCATCTGTTGAGGGGCATATAGGCTATTTTCAAGGTTTAGTTATAAATTTACTGTTATAAACATGAATATGCATGTACAACATCACTGTAATATGCTGCTGTTAATTTTTTGAGAAGGTTCCTAAAAGAGAAATAGCTCATTCAAACGAAATTTCTATTTTTAGTTCTTTGAAGAATCTCCCTACTGACCTCCATAGTGGTTGTGCTAGTAAATATCCTCAACATTCTCTGCAACCTCATGAGAATTTATTACTTGATTTATTTTTGATAGACATTCTTTTTGGAGTGAGCTGGTATAACAATGTTGTTTTAATTTGTGTTCCTCTATGACCGGCAATAATGAACATTTGTTCATGTATTTATTGATCTTCTGCACTTATTTTTCTGAGAAGTGTCTATTCTTTTTTTATTTAAAGAAAAAGAGCAAAACAGAAAAAAGGGTAAAAATAATACAGAATTTCAAAAAATAACAGTAAGAAATGACTAGTCAAAAAATAACAGTAAGAAATGACTAGTTGATAAATTACATATTGTTATCTTAGAAGTAGTTGTTCAAGTTACAAGATCAAACCATAAAAATGGACAGACAATCAAACAATGACAGCACAAACCATTTTGTTTGATGAACCAACAAAAACTTAGTAGTATGGTGATCTATCTTGCACACTTATACATACAGTTTGTTTAGCACTTTCTTTCCCCTTCATTATTACAGTACCTATTATGCATTTTGGATCTTACTACTCTTTCAGTTTTTTACTATTATTTTTTAAACTAGAGAGACAATATGATATTTAAAATTGTGAATCTGATTTATTTCACTTGTGAGGATAGCCTCAAGTTGCCTCCACCAATAAAAGCCTCGAGATCATCCTTTTTATAGGTGAGTAATATTCTATTGTATAAAAATACCACATCTTTTTCATCCATTCTGCAGCTGATGGGCATTTTGGGCATTTCCAAGATTTAGCTATTACAAATAGCTGCTATGAACATGGATGCACATATATCGCTGTGATGTGACCTTTTCAATTTTTCTGGGAAAATACTCAGGAGGGGAATAGCTGGATTCAATGCAACTTCCAATCCTAGTTTTTCTTTTTTTGAGGAATCTCTGTACTGATTTCCATAGTGGCTGCACCAGTCTACACTCACACCAACAGAGGAAAATTGTGTCTTTTTCCCCACAGCCTCTCCAACATTTGTTATCAGTTGATTTCTTGATTACAGCCATTCTTTTGGGAGTGAGATGAAATCTCAGTGCTGTTTTAATTTGCATTTCTTGAATGACCAGCGATGGTGAACATTTCCACATGTATTCATTTGCCATTTGTATATCTTCATCTGAGGAATGTGTGTCCATCTCAGATGCCCATTTTTGGAGAGGGTCTTTGAATTTGGGGGGCTTGATGTTTTTCAGTTCTTTGTATGTTCTGGATATAAGCCTTTTGTCTGAGGGGCTGCTGACTAAAATTCTTTCCCATTTTGTGGGTTTTCTTTTCACTCTGTTGGTGATTACTTTTGAAGTGCAAAAACTTTTTAATAAGATGAGATCCCAGTTGTTGATTCTTTGAAGTACTTTCCATGTGGTTTGCATTTTGTTCATGAACTCCTTGCCTATCCCTACTCTTCACCAAGATTTCCACCTACCTTGTCTTTTAGTAGTGTTTAGTGTTTCTGTTCTAATACTTAGATCTTTGATCCATTCTGACTTTAGTTCACTGTACAGTGATGGACATAGGTCTAGTTTCAATCTTTGGCATGTGGAAAGCCAATTTTTCCAACACCATTTATTAAAGACTATCCTTCTTCCAGTGAACATGTTTAGTCCCTTTGTCAAATATCAGGTGGCTGAGAGTCTGTAGTTGTCTTCTAATCTGTTCCTTTGATTCTCAGGTCTATTTCTTTGCCAGGACCATGCTGATTTTATCACTATAGTTTTGTAGTATAGTTTCAATTCAGGGATTGAGATGCTTCCTACCTTGCCTCTGTTGTCCAGAATTGCCTTTGCCATTTTAGGTTTCTTCTGTTTCCAAATGAATTTTTGGAATGTTTTCTCTAGATCTCTAAAGGTATGTTAATGGTATTCTGATTGGGATTGCATTAAATCTGTATAATAGTTTTGGGAGTATGGCCATTTTCACAATGTTTGTTCTTCCTAGCCAAGAGCAAGGGATATCCTTCCATTTTCTAATATCCTCTTAAATCTCCTTTTTTAGAGTAGTATAATTTTCAGTATATGGGTCTTTTACATTCTTGGTTAGGTTGATTACTAAGTATTTCTTTTTTTTTTTTAGATGCTATTGTGAAAGGTGTTGTTTCCCTAATTTCTTGCTCAGTGAGTTGTTGTGTGTACAGGAATGCTATTTATTTTTGAGTGTTGATTTTGGATCCAGCTACACAGCAGAATTTGTTTATTAACTGTAGAAGTATTTTATTGGAGTTTTTGGGGTCTTCTATGTAGTGTATCATGTCATCTGCAAATAGTAATAATTTAACTTCTTCCTTTCTTATATTTATTCCTTTTATTTCTCTCTCTTGTCTGATTGCCCTGGCTAGTGTTTCCAGCACTATATTGAATAGGAGTGGTGATAGTGGACATCCTTGTCTTGTTCCTGATTTTAAAGTGAAAGCTTTCAGTTTTTGTCCATTTAGTATAATGTTGGCTGTTGGTTTGTCATAGATGGCCTTTATGAGGTTGAGGTACACCATGTAGGGTATTCTGTTTTTATGCTGTATGTCTGGGATCTTAATTATTATATGTCTGGGTATAGATTTATGTTGGTTGTGACTCTTTAGCATTCTATGTGCCTCACTTATCTGTATATCAGATTATTACTTCTGTGAATAGTTTACCAATGTCATTCATGTTCACTCCTGCATCTTCATTGATGCCTATTAGTCTTATATTGTTTCTCTTGGCATCATCTTGAAGCTGTTTAATTGTCATTTCATGCTGCCTTGTTATTTTTAAAAGTTCTATCTTTTCATGATCACTAGTTGCGATCTTGTCCTCAAGTTCCTAAATTCTATCTTCAGCTTCATTTAAATGGTTTTACCAGCTTTCAGTAATCTTTTGTTTCTCAGATAGCTCTTTGAATTTGTTTTATGCACTTTATTTGTTTTCTATATTGTTCATTCAAGATTTCAATCATTTTCCCATACTCCTGTACTTTTTTTTAATCTATGTCTTCTCTAGCTATGCTGAGCAACTCCTTTATTAAGATTGTCTTTTCTGTCTTTACATGAGAAGTTATTTCTAATTTGATTTCTTCTATAGCTTCGTGGATTTGTTTCTTTATTTCACTTGCTACCTTTTCAGAGATTTATGGTGTGTGACTTTTAAAGTCTTGTATTTCAATGCCCTGTACTTGCTCCTGATGGGCCAGATGTTTGAGGTTACATTTTGCTTTTTGATTTTGTCATTTTCACCCTTTGGGCTACTATTTGGTCTGTCAATCCCACTAGTCTCAACTGTCAGCAGTATATATCTTAGGGTCATGCTGTGCAGTTGATGTTTGCCCAGTTGCTGGTTGCCACAATGAAGAAGAAGGCCAGTCACCTGAATTTCTCCTGTAGGGCCTATTAGGATATTCCTATATTCTTCCTAGGCTGACTAGCCTAAGAGTATTTCATAAGTCAACCCTTAGTATCTGCTGTTACTATGTCTTCAGGTTGTTCTAGGCCACCAGATTTCCTTGTGTATAGTGTTTGTCTTGGCTAGGACCCTACTGTGTCACTGTGTGTCTCATAAGCCCTTTTAATTTTCCCCAGGTTGGAGGAGGCCTTATTGGCTCACTCCTCAACCCACATGATGTGCTCTGTATGGAGGAAGGACTCACCTACATTCTTGCCAGGCTTGCCAAGGTCCTACAGCTGGAGAGGACTTTGCTATTGTTCCTGTTTACCCACTGAAGACCTCTATTTTGGGGACAAACTCACCACACTGATGGAAGCCTGCTGAGGTCCTCTGGATAATGGGTTACTGAGTCTTCCATCAATCCAGCAAAGTTAATCCACTGAAGTTCAATGTTCTGGGAGGAAGAGAAGCAGCTGAAGATCCACAGCAGTACTGGATTCAAGAGATGGGGGTGGGGAGGCCCGGAGCATCCACCCCCTGAGGTGGAGGTCCAAGATTTGAGGTGTGAGCCTTTTTTTTTGTACTGAGGATCAAACTCATGACCATGTGCTTACCTGGCAAGCATTGTGCTACTGAGCTACACAGCCAGCCCATGTGTATATTCATTTTGGATGCCCATTTTTATTTTTATCAAGTCTTCTGTTTTGGAAGGGTTACATTTTTTTGTTCTTCATATATTCTACATGATAATATGTTGCCTCAGGAAAAGATAGCAAAATTCTTTTTCCTATTTTGTAGGGGTTTTTTTCCTCTCTGTTTATTGTTTCCTTTGATGTGGAAAAGGTTTTTAATTTGACATGATTGCATTTGTGCATTTAGTATTATTCCTTGTGCCATTGGCATTATGTTCAGAAAGTCATTGCCATCACCTATGTCTTAAAGAGTTTCATCATTTTATCTTCCAACAGATCATTTCTTTTTTAACATTAGATCTTTGATCCATTTTTATTTAGTTTCATACATGGTGAGATATATGGGCATGGATTAAAAAATGGTTGCCCAATTTTCTCAATGCCATTTATTAAAGAGGTTATCTTTCCTCCAGTATAGTTTTAGACACTTTGTGAAACATCAAAAAGCTAAATGTGTCTGGGATTATTTATGCTTCCTCTGCTTTGTTCCATTGCTCCACATTTCTGTTTTTGTGCCAATACCATGCTGTTTTTATTATTTTAGCTTTGTAATATAACTTCCAAATTTGGGATTGTTGTGCTTCCTGGTTTGCTGTTATTACCCAGAATTGCTTTTGCTGTTCTGGCCCTTTTCCAGTTCCATATGAATTTTTGGATTGTGGGTGTTTTTTTTTTTTTTCTTGAATCATTCTGCCAATGTCTGTACTTTGGCTTGGGGTTTGAGTTAATTAACATTAAGTTATTACTGAGAGATACTGACTTATTCCTGTCATAGTATTGTTTCACTTATGATTATGGTCTCAAGGTTCATTCATTTAGCTAAAATATCTTTCTTCATGACTGAGTAATCCATTTTGTTAAAAAAGCCACATCTTTTTTATCTATTCATTGATGATGGGCATTTGGGGTACTTCTAAGATTTAGCTATTACAAACTCTTTTACTATATTTAGAAAAAATTTCTGCCATTATTTTTGCATACAGGTTTTTTTAATCTAATTTGTGCTGTCTTCAGATTTTTTGCTCGTTTCCATTAGTTTTATGCCTTGTCACTTTTAAGGTGTCTCTGAGTAAATGATTAATAACATAAACCCCATCTTCTAGTTCTGACACTCTGTCCTCACATTAGACACTTCTGTTGGACATAAAGTTTTTAATTACCTGGATTGCTTGATGTTACTATTTCATGGACTCCAATACTTCACTAAACTGGTCATTCATCTTTTGTATTTCTTGGCTTAGCTTAACTAGCTTTTTATTAGTGTCTTCTGTAAACTTGCTGATAATATTTTATGAAATCCATTATTTGTTTAGTTATAACTTCCTAGAATACAGTGAGCAACTTTTTGAAATTTTTTAAATTTCCCATTATACCTTTTTAAAAATTATCCAGCTTTGTGGCTACTGATTTTCCTCTACTTGATGCTCCATGGATTTGGGGATACATTTCTTAGTCTTGTCTCTCATGTTCCTATTTTCTTGTATGTGTGTGTGTGTGTGTGTCTGTGCAGGTGTGTAATTTACTGAGATTAATGGGTTAATTATTGTGTAAATATTCTGTTGATATTATATAAACCTCTTTTTTTGTATCTTCTTTTCATTGTTGCATTCTGGTTATGGTAATTATAGGCCTTTGTCTGTGATCCAAGGTCCAACTACTTCTATTAATTTGAAAGAGGAGGATACAGTGTAATTGGACTAGCACCAAATTATCTGGGAATGGACCACAAAATTGTTAATGACACAAAGCAATCCAGATATTGGCATACAAAGCAATTAATAGCAACATCTGTGTCATCTTGGTAATAGCAACAAAATCATCAACAATAATGTCAAAGACAAGCTTGATACTGACAATCTTAAGAAACAATAATGTAAGATCAATAACCATAGAAAAGAGATTATAATTATAGCATAAACACTAAGATAAATCAAATATTGACATATAGTATACATCTATTAAGTGCAACAACTATAGGTCCACTAACAATAGAAAATAATTTAGCAGAAATAGAACCAATTTTAATAATTAGTAAAACTTAGTTATATACTAGTAAATACAGAGATTTTGGGAACAAGAAAACTAAAAGGTAAATTTTTTTAAACGATAAAGATGGGAAAGGAGAAAAGTAAGACAAAGATACTATTAAGGAGTAGTAGGAAATTAATAGAATTAGAAAAAAGTAACTGAAAAGAGCAAACAAAAAACCCAGAAAAGATAGAAAAATAATGAAAAATATAACGTTAAAGGGGAAAAAACCCAAACCCTGAAAATCAATAAAGGAATAAAATGGATAAAACAAATCTTCTGGTTTTTTTTTTTTTTTTTTTTGTGCTGGTGATCAAACTACAACCATGCACTTACAAGGCAGGCACTTATACTGCTAAGCTAAATTCCTGGCCCTTAACACTCTGTATTTTTGAATGAGTAGCTTCTTTTCAGGTTCTATAGCCTTGGAACCAAGAAGTCATGGTTTTTTCTGTCTATCTTATGCTGTGGGTTTATGAGATACCTTCTTCCCACTCCAGAGACCCCTCTGTAATACATTCCAGGTTGTGGTAACTATCCAAACAGAGATGTGTCTTTACTCATGTTGGTAGAAGGAGTAAGCTATCAGATCACTATTTTTTATGTTGAATATAGGCAGCAGAGTAGGGATTCAAGCAAACCACCAGACCTAATGCTAGCATTTTTGGATCAGATTGCCTTGGAAAGCCACACACACCTGGTCTAATTTTTCTGCACGGATGTTGGGCCCTGTATCCTTCATAACTTAAGCTTAAACTTCTTTTCAGGGATTCTATGTTTAGTCTCCATACTCACTTCTATTCTGCTTGACTCTCACGCAGTCACTGTGGTAGAGTAACACTGAAAACCATGAAGTGAAATTGTTCTGTAGTTGTTCTGTGGCTCAGGCTTAATCAAGTAATGCTTTTCTACTCTGGCTCCCAAGTACATCTTCTCAAAGATAGTGTGATGCTGCTGGATTTCTTTTCCTATTTGAACCTGCTGTGCAGAAAGAGTCACTTTGGAGTAATATCATGCTAGTTTTGTAATTCACAATAGCAATGGGCTTCTCATTGGACTAGGTTACTGGCTCTATTTCTTTTTACAGCTACCAACACTCTGGGTTTACCTCTTCTCCCCATGTGTTGACCTCCTTTGCAATCAGGTGAGTAGTTCAATGCTTCTATTGCCCTCTGTTGAGGTGAAACAAAAATGCAGAACAAGCTCAGAGATAGATGGTGGCTGTAGCCAGGCTATAGAATTCATGGGCATGGAATTGGCTTGGGGCAAATATGTCTCTTCTTTCTGGTTAATTTTTAAAAATATTTTCATCTTCTAGTAGTACATGACTCTTTACAGGTAAACTTATATGACTATGCACTTTTCTTTACAATAGTACAGAGAAACTAGAGGTGGGCAAATGCAATCTATATGACAAAAAATAATCATTGAATTTTTGTGATAGGTACATGGGAGAACTAGTTACTGTTCTAGGGACTTGCTGTGGTCTGAATGTACACATCCTCACACATTTCAGGTATTGAAATTTAACCCCTAAGGTGATGCTATTAAAGGGGACCTTGGGAAGTCAGGTCATGAGGACTCTCTCCTCATGAATTGAATTATGTCCTCCTGAAAAAAGCTTGAGGTCCTTTTGCTCTGACCCTATTTGAAGACACAGAAAGAAGGCACCATCTCTAAAGCAAAGACTAAGACTTCATTAGACATGGGTTCCATTGCCATTTTGATTTTAGACCTACAAAACCCTGAAGTTGGGAGTAATAAATTTCTGTAGTACATAACTTACCCAGTTTTGGCTGTTTTTCCATACTAATCTGAGTGGGCTAAGTCATTTGCTGATTAAATTTGGTAGATATGTCTTAGATTGTTAAGAAAAAAATATAACTCTCTGCCAGGAAATTTATCCATTTGGCTGAATATGTCTCCCAACTCTCACATTCTAAGATCAAGATGCTATGCTTTTCAATTCTTTAGATAAAGGGAGCCAAGTACTGCTCTTAGTGTTTTCAAATAATGAGGTATGTAATTTTTAAAAATAGATGGCCCTACTTTAAGATAGATAGCTAGATTGCATGTTGTTAAATCATCTAATCAAAGAAGTACAAGAATAGTATCATATGAAATGTGGTGAAAGTAAGTACAAATAAAATGCTACAGTAATAAAGTAAATCTGTTAAACTTAGACAAATTATGAAAATTATGGTCAGGAAACAAACTTCACTGTCAAATCAACTCAGTCAACCTACCTAATGATTGTGACATATGGAAGATGGCTGATACTCAGAATTTTTAAAACTCAAGTTGCATACTTTGTATATTCTTCTAAAAATTAATTGGCAGAATCACATGGGAGGAAGTTCACCTAATCCAATAGAAGGGAGGATACTGAGGAAAATTGATATGAAATAACAAAGTCACATAGTTCATTAGTTGGAATGCAAATTAGGATCAAGATCTTTGAGCTGTTAATTATATTTTTTCATCAACAGATTAAGATAAACTAATAGCCAAGACCAGACATTGGCCTACATCGTCTCAAAGTTCTAGAAATCGAGAAAGGCTTATTTATCTCCTATTGAGTTTGTGGTTCCATTTAAGTTTTTTTATTAAAAATGTAAATTGGAATCCTAGAATCAAATCTGCTTCTACATAACAATATGTCCCCAAAGTAATAAAAATTAGAGAAAGTCCTCCAGAATAAAGATGGTAGTAGTAATGGAGAGACATGAAAAAAGTAGTAAGTTGACTTCTCACCCTGAAGGTTAGACACACCTAGCAGTATATTGGTGACAAGTGACTGTCTCAGACTCAGTTCTAGCTGGGCAAACCCCTGTTCCGGGAGTAATCCTTTCATATTTGTGTAGCTGAGAAACTTATTTTTCCATATCCAGATGCCCAAGTTCATCCTTTAGCAATTTCCCCTTGAATTCCCCCTATTATTCTCGATAGTTTCCTAATCTGCCTGGAAAAAAAAAATCACAAAACCATGGAGATCAATGCATCATTTTTTGGTTACAGCGCTGTTGTTATTTTACAGTTTGGAATATAAATTGTTTGCTATTGTTATTTTACAGTTTGGAATTAAAGTCTGTCTCCATTTGAGCCTCTAAATCTGGTACAGACAAAGCCTACGTTGGTTGTGTTCAGCTCAAAGCACCCACCAGAATATGGGTACAAAGTATACTCTCCATTACGTATACACTGAGAAAAGAGGCAACTTTCTTCATGGGAAAGTTATAAGCCAACAGACAGAGTTCCCCCAGTATTATCAGCCTCCAAACTTGACTGCATCTCTTCCCATCTTTTCTCCTTTCCCTCCTGTTACAGAAGAGATATTGTTCTAACTGTAACTAATTGCTCCAGTTGTATTCAATTACAGCCTTTTCTACCTCCGTATAAATCTTGCTTTGACTGTTCCCATTTCTCTCCCTATCTTCAAACATCTCCTTTCTATTGGTTCCTCCTCACTAAAATATGCACATACTCGAGACTCTATTCTGTTTGCAGAAACCCTTTTCACACTACCTCCCTTCTGCTTTGCTTTCTTCCCTTTGCCCTTTTGCTAACAAACTTGGTGAGACTTGATTTTCACTATTTCTGCTTTTTCATCACTTACCATCCATTCTCTGGGCATCTATGACTTCACTAGCAATGATTTTCCAAGGTCTCCAATAATGTCCTTTTCACAGAAATAAATGGCTACCTTTTAAGTATTTAATTTACTGCATTTTACAACAATATATGACAGTGTTAATCATTTCTTTTGAGCTTGCTTTCTCTATAACACACCATGTTATACTGTGTCTCTACTTACTCCTTTAGCTATTCTCAGGCTCTGTTGTAGCTTCATGCTTTTAACAATTGTTGATTGTCTATATAACATTGCCAGGGTGCTGCAACATAATGTGCTGAGTGCTACAGATAAAGCAGTGAAAAAGATTCTCCAGATCCCTGATCTCATAGGCCTTATATTCTAGTGAGCAAACAAAAAATAAATAAACAGGTAAATGAACAATATATGATCCGAGGGTAGAGTCAGTCACAGGTAGGGTCAACTAGTAACTTCTTCCCACATTTTACTTCTGAATAAGGGTAAGCTATCTCACTGAAACACCACCACAGATGGCTGAATCATGAGAAAAAAGCAGCCCAACAGCAAGAAGGTGAAGATAAAATCCAAGAGCCTGGAATTGAGGGTCAGGATGCACACTGAGAGTCGTCAAGCAGGCTTAAATCTCTTATATCAGAAAAACTTACCTACGGAGCTTATGGCTTCCCAAGACCAGCCAATAAGGAGTGTACATTCTGGGTTGGAACCACAGTCATATAAAAATGACTCCCCCTGCCACCACACACACACACATATCTACCACCTTCATGTAACTCGATTCCTAACCCATATAAGGACATTCTGCCTGGTCAAGGCTCATTATATCAGGTCAAGACTATTTATATCTGACAAAGCTGGCCATCAACAGGTTAACTGAGGCCACCAAGGTACAGTCCCTGTGTGCCTAAAAGTTATCCAGCACACATCAGAAAGACTTACTAAAACATGTCCCGTACCATACTAGTCATTTGCTTGTTTACTCTCAGATCCATTCTTCATGATTCCTTGGCTCTGCGTCAATCTCTGTCATTCTTGAATCTCAGAGGACTGACTCTAGCAAAGTGAATTTCCTTGATTCTCTAACCTCTAGGTATTCACTTAATTTCCAATCAATAGGAACCCTGGCAGGAAATTGCAGTGCAGTCGGAAGAAGAAATGATAATCTTCCCATCCCTTCTTTCTCTGCTTTGGTTTGTGTCTCCAGCAGCATTAGCTAAGTGGCTTTACCACCTGTCAAACAGACATCGGGATGGTTACAGCTCCCACCAATTGATCCCAGTTCCTAGATCCTGGTAACATCTAGGAACACTACCTCTGCCTCTGCGTCATCTCTGCAAAAATTTGAGTAGCTACCTGCAAGTGCGATTGTGAGTGAGCTTTCCTTCCTCCTCCCTTCAGTTCTCTAAGGTCTTTAGTTATCAGGTCCTCCAAGTAAATTTATCTCACCAAATTACACAGAATATGTTCCATTTTCTGGCTGAACCTTGACTGATACTCAAGCCCTGGACAAATCACAAAAATGTAGTTAAATTGATTTGCCTTGTGATCAATTTCAACAGTTACACACAAAGAAACATAAATCCAATTCCAGTACATAAAATTATTATATCTTGACTAAGGTATTAAAGGGGCTACAAAGATATGAGAATCCATTGCCTAGCCTGAAAAACTTTTACCCTAAAATCTTTGCTTGTGATTGTCTTGGAACTGCTCCCTCAAAACATTTTGGTTTTCTTACTCCTTCTAAAGCTAAGTGAAGTCAATCAAAAGCTTACAAACTACAATAACAGACCAATAAAAATCTATTATTTTTGTTATAGTCAGTGATATTAAGGACCAATATCTTTAGATTGTAAAATAATTATATTTACTGTTAATAATTAAAATATGTGATGAATCAATATAAAACAATCTAAAAATAAGTAATGAAGTTATAAAGTAATTTAAATTTTTTTCATCTAAAATAGGAAAAAGAAGAGAAAATGCTGACACAAAGAAATGATAAAAGCAGTACATCTATATCTCAAAATATCAATAATTATCTTAAACATAAGAAAGCTAAAGAGGAGATCGACATCATGTTGGAAGTTGGGGCACTGGGAAAACAGGCAGCTGTCAGCACACAGCTCTGATAAGTGTCTGTGGCCTCCAAGCTGCGGCTGCCCCAGGGTGAGAACCATATCAGCGTTTCCTGAGATCTGCGCCATGTTGGAACTTGGGGCTCTGGGAAAACAGGTAGCCAGCTCACCACTCTCTGGTGGGCAGCTGTGAGCCTACCAGCACACAGGCTAAGAATCAAACATCCATCTATTCCGCCCCACCCCACTAGCAAATAAGAGCCAGAGATCTGAGCATCTCTTGCAAATTTGATTATATGCAATATAGAAAATAAGGGGGATTTTCTTCTGTCATCTCTTTGAAGGCAAATATTTTTATCTGTGT
Source organism: Hydrochoerus hydrochaeris (assembly GCA_004027455.1). Lineage (NCBI taxonomy): Eukaryota > Metazoa > Chordata > Mammalia > Rodentia > Hydrochaeridae > Hydrochoerus > Hydrochoerus hydrochaeris. Next base: position 63,409 of record PVLA01008287.1, read on the forward strand.
ATTGCTCTGTTCTGATCAATGGTATTGCTCTATTCAATATTCTGTTCTTGTAATTTTGGTATTTACTTCGATTCTGCTCTACCTGATTGAAGGAACAACTATTGTGAAGAAAACCAGATATACTGTTGTACCTATTGCTGTTATCCTGGTAACCTGCTGTGAGGGTCTGTACCAATTTCACTGCACTGCCTCAATTGGCTTTGTCCTGTCTTGTTCTGCTGTATTTTACTACCTTTGAAATAAAATAAATAAATTAAATTAAATAAATAAATAAAATACAAAATAAGAAATAAGAAAAAAAATTTAAAAAGTAAATAACAACAGCAAAACAGATCAGTAAGGTACTGAGCAACCTGAAACATGATATAACTAAATATATAATGGACTTAAAAAGCAAAAGGAGTAAAAGAAAGTGCTCTAACGGATAGACCTGCATGTATATTTAAGTGTGTAGGGTTGATAACCATGTTGCTAAGTTTTTGTTGGATCAGTGAACAGAACTGTTTGCAGCCTCACTGTTTGAATGTCCACTTTGTATGCTTCAATTTTGTAACTTGAACAACTATATCCAAGAAGACAATATGTGATGTATCAACTAGTGATTTCTTACTGTTTATTTTTTTTGAAATTCTTTATTGTTTCTATCCTTTCTTCTGTTTTGCTTTTTTCCCCCTCTCTTAAAAATTTTTTTAAAAAATAATACCAAAAGAAGAAAAAAAAAAGAGTGATAGGGGAGGAAACACCTGGGAGGGAAAGGTGGAAACTACTATTAATTTCTTACTGTCTTGTCTTGAACTCTTGTATTGTTTTCACAATTTTATTAGGTTTGCCTTTGTTCTGTCTTGTTTTGCTAGATTTTACTCTGTCCAATGGTAGGGGTCATTATTTTGAATATAATGGGATATATTATGGTAATGATGGTTTCCTATCATATTGTTTTGAAGTCTTATAATGCTTTCATTCACTTGCTTAATTGAGTCTATTTTGTTTTGTTTGGTTTTATTATGTGGGATGGTATGAACAGCTATGTTGAAGAAAATGAGACATTATAGTAGCCATTGCTGATTCCCTATCATCTTATTTTTGTCCTATCATGCTTTTGTTCTTCTGTTTTGACTGGTTCTAACCTGTTGTGTTTTTATTTGAGTTTATTATGTAGCCACTGTTGATGTCCTGTTGTCTTGTTGTGAAGTGCTGTGCTGCTTGCATTGTTCTGTTCTGATTTGCTTTGTTCTGTTTTGTTTTCTTTGGTTTTATTCTCTTTAAAATAAAAAAAACTAGAAAAAAAAAGAAAGCTAAACATTGTAACTAATGGTTTGAGTTGTTGAAATGTATAAAGCTTTCTATATGCTTCTTACAAAAATCACAACCACTAAAAAGGAATAAATCTTATAAACTTATGTTACTCTTCCACAATAAATTTTACAAAATGTTATAGATAGCAATTATTGAAAATATACAGTAGGAGACACATGCTATTCATTCAAGGATTAACAATAAAAATGATTATAGAGCTATCAGTGTTCCCGAATCTGGAGAGACCTGCAGGTTTCATGCTGAGTGATAACATATGAACGACTCTCAGGTCACCTTTGACCTGGCAGAACAGAGCAATAGCTATGGAAGAATCTAAAGGTAAATCTTTGAAGTCTATGGTACTAGAAGTAGCAGTCTTGATGAAACACACTTTGTGGAGAAAATGTAGACAAGGTCAGCAAGAAAGTATCTTAGAAGAAAGAACCTAGTGGAAGATTAAAGAGACTTCTAGAACAAACTATAACAGGAGAATCAGAATGCATATAAACCCCCTTCCGTGAGAATGGAACATAACTAACTCGTTTGATTCCCTTTATCATAGTGTACACCTTCCACCTGCTAGATCTGGAGATTTTTTTCCTATTTTTTTTCAGTCCTTTATTAAGGGATAACCTGGTCTTTGTCAGTTCTTCAAGCTAAAGTCCATCATCAGATTCTATCACTTTCTAAATAAAGTTTTCTCCTCCTCTACACTCCCACTTCTGAGAAGAGAAGTCCTCCTTTCCTGGTGATTCATAACTTTGGTTTTATGGATTTGTATTCTGATACTTCTAGGGAAACAGATCACAAGATCTGTGTAAAAATCTGGTGCTACTCCTTTTATTTTTCACTCAGGGTCAGTGGAATTTAACCCTCACTCTTTCACTCTGGTTAGCATTCTCTTTTTTCAGGCATGTGGCCTGGTTGATTTGAGTTAACAGACTCAGTTCACATACTCCTGAGCTTTGAGGAAGTCAATACCAGTTAAATGACACAGGTTGCCAGACTGGATCAAAACTCCAAACCCACCAGTATTCTGTATATAAGAAATATTTAACCCAAAAAGAAACTCATGGAATATAAGGATGAAAACCAATATTCCATGCAAAAGGAACCCCAAAATAAGCTGCCATAGCTATTTTATTTTCAGACAAACTGGACTTCATGCCAAAACTAATCAGAGGAGCAAATAAAGTCACTATATACTTGTTAAGAAAACAATTCAAAAGCTAGAGAAAATAATTACAAATATATATGCACCAAACATCAATGCACCCAACTTCATAAAAAAACTACAAATTAGAAGGTACAAAAAGTAAAGATCAGATTAAAATCAATACAATTATAATGGAGGATTTCAATACTCCACTCTAACAATGAGACAAATAGGCAAAATATTAACAAATAAACCAGACAAAATATCAACAAAGAAATACCAGAGTTGAAGTGTTGCATAGTTTTGAATGAACAGACTTAATGGATATCTGCAGAATGTTTAACCCACCAATGCGTATACATGTTCTTCTCTGAAACACTTGGAAGTTTCTCCAGAATAGATCACATACTAGCAGGGAGGTGTGACTCAGTGGTAGCGTATATGCTAAACATATGCAAGGCCCTGTGTTCTGTTGCTGGCACCAATAAAACGAAATAGACCACATGCTAACCCATAAGACATCATTAAATAAGTGCAAAAGAATCAAAATTATCCCATGGATATTATCAGATCACAGTGCAGCAAATCTAGAAACTAATGGCAAAAGAAACTGCATGAATTATGTAAACACATAGAAATTACATAGTACACTCTTGAAGAATCAGTGAGTCACAGAAAAAATCAAGGAAAATATTAAACAGTTCTTAAAATCAACTGACAGTGCCAAAACAACATAGCAGAACCTGTTAGACACAATGAAAACAGCCATAAGTTGGGAGATTTTAGCTATGAATACTTACATCAGAAAAACAGAGCAAAGCCAAATAAATAGCCTAATGATACACCTCAAAATTGTAGAAAAAACAAGAAAATTCCAAATCCAAAGAAGATACAGGAAGATAAGAATACAAATCAGAGCAGAAATTAATGAAATTGAGACATAAAAAAAACAATACAATGAATTGAAGAGCTAGTTATTTGAAAGAATACAGAAAATACCTAAAGTCTTAACCAAATTTACCAAAACAAAGACTCAAATCAAGAATTTAGAAATAAAAAAGGTTGAAACACTATAGACACTGCCAAAATCCAGAAGATTATTAGTGACTAGTTTCAAAATCTGTACTGTAAGAAACTGGAGAATTCACAAGAAATGGATAGATTCCTAGATAATATTAATTACCAACAATGAGCTAGAAGATATAAATATCATTAACAACCTAATAACAGGTCTACTATTTGAGGTAGTATTAAGAAAACTAAACTGTCAAATACAAAAGGCCCAGAATCACTGAATTCTGTAAGAATTTAAGGGAAAATATAATGTTAACACTCCTCATTTCTTTAATAAAATCAAAAGGAAAGAAATATTTCTATTGTCACAACTGGAAGCTACTATAATCCTAATTCCAAAGCTAGACAAGAACACAAGAACTAAACTAAAAAAGAAAAGTACAGGCCAATATCTTTAATTAACACAGAGGCAAAAACTATAAGATAATGGCAAACATAATTGAATAAATCATTAAAAAGATGATACATCAAGACCAAGTATGATTCTTCCCAGGGATCCAACGATGGTTAAACATATGCAAATCAACAGCTGTAATATATCACATATGCAGAAGCCAGGACAAAAATCACATGATATTCACAATAGATGCAGAAGAAACCTTTGATAGAAATATAAGATTCATTTATGGTTTTAAATGCCCTAAAGAAAATAAGCATAGAAGGACGTTATCTCAATCTGGTAAAGGCCATTCATGGTGAACCTACTGCAAAGTGGACATTAAAACAGTGAGATTGCAAAAAGATCTGTTGCATAACCCAACAAAACTTAGTAATATGGTTATCTATCCTACACACCTAAACATACCTGCAGTTACATCCTTTAGAGCACTTCCTTTTTCTCTCTTTTTTACAATAGCAATTACACATTTTGGGGTTTTTCCCCCTATATTTCTTATTACTTTTTTACACCAGAGACGTAATGTGATATTTATAAATTTGATTCTCATTTATTTCACTAATGAGGATAGCCTCAAGTTGTCTCCATTTACCTATGAAGGCCTCAAGATCATCATTTTCTATAGCAGAGTAATATTCCATTGATAAAAATATGACATCTTTTTCATCCATTCTGTGGTTGATGGGCATCTTGGTTGTTTCCAAGATTTAGCTATCACAAGTTGTGCAGCTATGAATATGGGTGCACATATATTACTGTGATATGAACTTTGCAGTTCTTCTGGGAAAATACCCAGGAGGGGAATAGCTGGATTGAATGGAACTTCCAATCCTAGTCTTCTGAGCATTCTCCATACTGATTTCCATAGTGGTTGTACTAGTCTACACTCCCACCAACAGTGGAGCATTGTTCCCCTTTCCCCACAGCCTCACCAAGTTTGTTATCAGTTGTTTTCTTGATGGCAGCTGTTCTTTCTGGGGTGAGATGAAATCTCAATGTTGTTTTTATTTGCATTTCTTGAATAAGCAGTGATGGTGAACATTTCTTCATGCATTTATTTGCCATTTGTATATCTTCATCTGAGAACTGTGTGTTTATCTCAGATGCCCATTTTTGGAGAGTGTCTTTGAATTTGGGAGGCTTGATGTTTTTCAATTCTTTATACGTTCTGGATATAAGTCCTTTGTGTGAGGGATTGCTGGCTAAAATTCTTTCCATTCTGCAGGTTTTCTTTTCATTTTGTTGGTGATTTCTTTTAAAGTGCAGAAACTTTTCAATAATATGAGATCCCAGTTTTTAATTCTTTGAAGTACTTTGCATGTGGTTTGTATTTTGTTCATGAATTCTCTGCCTACCCCTATGTCTCCAAAACTTTTGCTTACCTTGTCTTCCAGTAGATTTAGTGTTTCTGTTTTAATATTTAGGTCTTTAATCCATTTAGACTTTAGTTTTGTGTGTGGTGATAGGCATGGGTCTAGTTTCAGTCTTCGGCATGTGAAAGCCAATTTTTCCAACACCGTTTATTAAAGAGACTATCCTTCTTCAAGGGAACATATTTAGCCCCTTTGTCAAATATCAGGTGGCTGAGTGTCTTTGCAGTTGTGCTTGCATTTTCTAATCTGTTCCATTGATCCTCAGGTCTATTTCTTTGCCAGTACCATGCTGATTTTATCACTGCGGCTTTGTAGTACAGTTTCAAGTCAGGAATTGAGATGCCTCCTGCCTTGCCTTTGTTGCCCAGAATTGCCTTTGCTATTCTAGGTTTTTTCTGTTTCCAAATGAATTTTAGGGGTGTTTTCTCTAGATCTGTGACGTGTGTTAATGGTATTTTGATTGGGATTTCGTTAAATCTGTATAACAGTTTTGGGAGTATGGCCATTTTCACAATGTTGGTTCTTCCTAACTAAGAGCAAGGAATATCCTTCCATTTTCTAATATCCTCTTCAATCTCCTTTTTTAGCTTAGCATAATTTTTAGTATATAGGTCTTTTACATTCTTGGTTAAGTTGATTCCTAAGTATTTCATTTTTTTAGATGCTGCTGTGAAGGGCAATATTTCCATAATTTCTTTCTCAGTGAGTTTTTTGTTTGTGTACAGGAATACTATTGATTTTTGAGCATTGACTTTATATCCAGCCACATTGCTAAATTTGTTTATTACCTCTAATAGTCTTTTAATGGAATTTTTTGGGGTCTTCTATATAGAGTCATCTGCAAATAGTGATAATTTAACTTCTTCCTTTCCTACCTTTACTCCTTTTATTTCTCTCTCTTGTCTGATTGCCCTGACTAGTGTTTTCAGAACTATATTGAAAAGGAGTGGTGATAGTGGACATTCTTGTCTTCTTCCTGATTTTAAAGTTAAAGCTTTCAGTTTTTGTCCATTTAGTATAATGTTGGCTGTTGGTTTGTCATAGATGGCCTTTATAAGACTGAGATAGACACCATTTATTCTGAGTTTCTGAAAGGTTTTTACCATGAATTTGTGTTGGACTTTATCAAAAGCTTTTTCTGCATGTACTGAGATGACCATGTGGTTTTTGTTTTTGGCTCTGTTGATGTGGTGTATTACATTTATTGATTTTCATATGTTAAATCATTCCTGCATTCCTGGAATGAATCCCACTTGGTCCTGATGTATAATCTTCTTGATGATTTGCTGCATTCTATTTGCCAGTATTTTATTGAGAATCTTTGCATCAATGTTTACTAGTGAGACTGGCCTATAGTTCTCTTTTTTGGTTGAGTCTTTCTCTGGTTTTGGTATCAGAGTAATACTTGCCTCCATGAATGAGTTAGGGAGGATTGCTTTCTTTTCAATTGCATTGAAGAGTTTAAGTAGTATTGGCATCAAATCTTCTCTAAATTTGTTGTAGAATTCAGCCGTGAATCCATCAGGACCTGGACTTTTCTTTGTTGATAAGTTTTTTATTACATTTTCAATTTCAATAGCTGATATTGGGTTATTCAAAAATGCTATATCTTCTTGGTTGAGCTTTGGTAGTTCATATGTTTCTAGAAATCTGCCCATTTCCTCTTGTTTTCTGTTCTATATGAGTAGAGATTTTCAAAGTAGATATTCATAATCTTTTGAATTTCCATGGGATCTGTAGTAATTTCCCCCTTTTCATTCCTTAATGCATGAATTAGGGTTTTTTCTTTCTTTCTCTTGATAAGGTTAGCTAGGGGTTTGTCAATTTTGTTTGTTCTCTCAAAAAACCAACTGTTTGTTTCATTAATTCTTTCTATCTTTTTTTTTAGTTTCAATTGCATTAATTTCTGCTCTAATCTTCACAATTTCCTCTCTTCTATGAACCCTGGGATTAACTTGCTCTTCATTTTCTAGAAGCTTGAGATGAAGCATTAGGTTATTTGTGCTCATTCTGTTTTCTTGATATCACAATTTATTGCTATATATTTCCCTCTTAAGACCACTTTCATTGCATCCCACAGATTACAGTATGTTGTGTCTGCATTTGCACTGAAACTGTAGGTATTGCTTTATTTCTTCTTTAATTTCATCTGTAGCCCACTGGTTGTTCAGAAGGTTGTTATTTAATTTCCATGTATTTTGCAATTTCTTTTGCCATTAATTCCAATTTCAGTGTGCTATGTCAGATATTATGCATGGGATAATTTCAATACCTTTGCAGTTACTTAAGAATGTTTTATGGGATAATATATGGTCTATTTTGGAGAATGCCCCATGCATGGCCAAAAAGAATGTGTATTCTGATGTGTTTGGGTGGAACACGCTGTAAACATCTACTAAGTTCAATTGCTCACAGTTATGATTCAGTTCTATTATTTCTTTGCTGACTTTTTGTCTAGTTGATCTATCTCTTTGTGATGGTAGGGTGTTAAGGTCCCTGTTATAATTGTGTTCTTGTGTATTTGGTTTTTCATGTCCATTAGTACTTGTCTTATATAGTTGGGTGCTCCTGTATTTGGTGCATATATAATTGTTAGTTCTTCCTCTTGAGTTTTTCCACAAACAAGTACGTAGTGACCTTCTTTATCTATTTTAATCATTTTAGGTTTGAAGTTCACATTATCTGCAAATAGAATAGGTACCCCTGCTTTTTTCTGGGTTCCTATTGCATGGAATACTGTTTTCCATCCTTTGACTTTTAATCTATGAGTTTCCTTTTGGGTGAGATGTGTTTCTTGTATACAGCATATTGTGGGATCTTGTTTCTTGATCCATTCTGTGAGCCTATTTCTTTTGATAGTTGAATTGAAGCCATTTACATTTATGGATATCACTGATATGTACTGGCTTGACTTTGTCATGTTATGTTCCATTTGTTTGCTTTCTGCTTTACCCCCTCATTTAATTGCTTATCCTACATGGTGGTTTCTTTCTGTTGTTGTTCTGGGGATTGTGGTCATTTTTATATCTATCGAGTATGTCTTTCAATACTCTTTCTAGGTTTGGTTTGGTGGATGTGAATATCTTCACTTCTTCTTTGTCATGGAAGTATCTTGTTTCTCCATTGAGTTTGAATGAAAGTTTTGCTAGGTACACCAGTTTGGGTTGAAAGTTGTTTTCTTTCAGGGCTTGAAATACCTCACTCCAGTTTCTTCTTGATTTGAGGGTTTGTGCTGAAAATTTTGCCATGAATCTAATGGGCTTTCCTTGGTAGGTGAGTTGTGTCTTTTCTGTAACAGATTTTAGTATTCTGTTTTTATACTGTATGTGTGGGTTCTTAATTACTATATGTCCAGGTGCAGATTTATGTTGGTTGTGACTATTTGGTGTTCTATATGCTTGACTTATCTGCATATCAGATTTTTTCCCCATGTTTGGGAAATTTTTTGTTATTACTTCTGTGAATATTTTAGTTATACCATTTGCACTGCCTCCTGCCTCTTCACTGATGCCTATTAATCTTATGTTGTTACTGTTGGCATCACCTTGTAGCTGTTGGATTGTCATCTCATGCTGCTTTGTTATTTTTAGAAGTTCTACCCTTTCATGATCACTAATTGCAATCCTCGCCTCAAGGTGTGAAATCCTATCCTCAGCTTCATTTAATTAGTTTTGCCAACTTTGAATTTTTGTTTCTTGGATGTCTCTTTGAGTTTGTTTCATGAATTCTGCTTATTTTCTGTATTGTTCATTCAAGGTTTCAATCAGTTTCCTATGCTTCTGTACTTTTTTCTCTATTTGTTTTTTAGCTGTGCTCAGAAACTCCTTTACTAAGGTTGTTATTTCTATTTTTACATGGGCAAGTACTTCTAATTTGATTTCCTCTATAACTTCTTGGAATTGTTTTTTTATTTCACTTTCTTTCTTTTCAGATATTTCTGGTGTGTTACTTTTGAAGTCCTCCTCTATTTCAATGTCTCCCGTACTTGCTTCTGGTGGGCTAGATGTTTGAGATTGCATTTTGCTTTTTCATTTTGCCATTTTCCCCTTTTGAGTTAATATTTGGTCCTTCAATCCCACTAGTGTCAATTGTTGGTACTGTGTCTTGGGGTCTTAATGTAAGGTTGATGTTTGTTCAATTGTTGGGCCTCTCAATGGATAAGTGGGCCAGTCACCTGACTTCCCCCACTGCAGGGCCTGTTGGGTGAATCCTATATTCTTCCTGGGCTGACAAGCCTACTAATATTGATGTAGGCCAACTTTTAGTTCTTGCTATTACTTTATCTTCAGATTATTCCAGGTCACCAGATTCCCTTGTCTATAGTGTTTGTGTCAGCTGAGGCCCTACTGTGCCCCTATTGTGTGCCTGTGTGTCTCATAAGCCCTTTTGATTTTCTCCAAGTTGGGGAGTCCTTATTGGCACACTCCTCACCCTGCCTGATGTTTTATGTGTGCAGGAAGGGGTCACCCACACTCTTGTCAGACTCACCAAGATCTTACAGTTAGTTGGTGGGAGCTTTATTACTGGCCCTATTTACCCATTGTATACCTCTATTTTAGGGGCATACTCACCACCCTGACTGGAGCCTGCTGAGACCTTTCATTTGGGTGAGGCAGTTACTGATTCTCCCTTCAAGCTAGCACAGTTAATCTGCTATAGTCCAAGGTTCTGGGAAAAGGGTGAAAGCTGAAGATCCACAGCAGTATTAGGTCCAGGAGGTAGGGAGTGTCCTCAAGGGGCCAGCAAATGTCCTGGGTCTGGGCATCTGCTGGGTGCAGACCAAGGTCCCAGAGCAGCGTGGGGTTCCCCAGTGGTGGCTGTAGTCCTCTAGAAAGCATGCAGCTGCACGGGTCAAGGTCCCAGGGCAGCATGTGTTCCCCAGGGCCAGCGAGGGCTACACAGGGAGTGCACAGCAGCACAGGCCAAGGTCCCAGGGTGGCCTAAGGTCTCTCAGTGGTGGCTGGGATCCTATAGAAAGTGCATAGCTGCACAGGTCAAGGTCCCAGTGCAGCATGTGTTCCCCAGGACTGGTGCGGGCTGAGTAGGGTGTCTGAAATAATAATTTTAAGTGATATAAATCAGACACATGAGGCTAAATATTATCAGGTTTCTCTTACATAAGAAACCCAAAGTATTGGGAATTCAAAGAGCAAAATATAAAATGCATGATAGGAAACAGGGAGATAGAGCTTCTGCAAATAGGAAGAGGACCATGATGTGGAGTGGTACAGGGAGGGTAAGTATTTACATGCAGCGGAGTACAACTCTGACATCAACTTCAGTCATTTGTGGGAAAATCGATGTACCTTAAGACCATGCTGTTAAGTGAAAGAAATCAGACACACTAGCTTATGTATCACATGATGTCTCTTAGATGAGAAACCCAAAGTACAGTGACACTTTTGTTTCAAACTCAATTCACTTCAAATTTGTGTTAAACACAGATGTTATGGATTAAAACCTGGTGGTCAACTTAAAACCAGCTGAATTAAATCAGCATGGTGCTGAGTGTAGATGTTCCATCTGAGGAAAGTTGCCAGCATAAATAGAGACATGGAGAACATGAGTGAGGCACTGTGGGTTTTGTAAGTGTTTCTGTTTGAACCGTTGGTTCTCCTGGAGGAGCTCGTCATGACTAGCTTCCTCAGTGTGAGTTTGACCATTGTTATCAGAGGAGCTCCAGATCTTGTTGGTGAGAGTGGCTGTGGTTCATTTTGGGGAGCTCTGGTCCTTACACTGAGGATTGCTTCCTGGCTCTGGAGGGGAAGACTGCCATTTAGTCTGCAGGAGAAACTCGTCATGCTGGCTTTCTGGCATGTACTTAACAGTTCTTATCATCAGAGGAGCGTGGGGCCTCCGTGTAGCTGAGGATATGTGTTGCTGTGGTACTTTTCAGTGCAGCCCTGGTCTTTGTTGTGAGTGTGACTTCTCGGCTCCAGTGTAGAACCCTCAGCCTACCAGCATAGCTCCTTCACCATGCTGGCATAGACTTTCTAGCTTCCACCACTGACCTTTGGGCCTTTCCAGAATGGATCTATAAAACAGACTGGTGTGAGTTCTTCTCGTGGACTCTAGACCTCCATTTGGACTCGTGAGAGGCATTGCATGTGCTCTAGGTTTTCATCTGATCTCATGTGGGACATTGCTGTGTGATCCAGGCCCTTGACTGAATATTCTAGGTCTTTAGTGTTTTGGACAGCTTTCCTGCACTTTCTGTGTTTAACTCTGGGTGACCATCATAAAATAATTTTATAAATTCTGTGTCCTGATTCTAATTTTTTTCTGCACAACCCCTGACTATAACAATAGAAAAAAATTTGAGAACTGAACTTATTTTTCCAGCAAGAAATAATAGAAAACCAAGTAATTGGTACTGAGTCTCAAAATTATACATTTAAATTCATTTTTCCAGAACTTTAACAAATTTCACAATGATTCCTTTCTTTAATCTATCATGGTTTTCAGTTTTCCTCTTAGCTTTACTGCTGGTATCACTAATTTTTTGAGCCATGGTTAAGATGCTTTATGCAACTAAAGCACACAAAAAAATCACAGTTATGAATGTTCCAATGCACTAACACAAGCACTATGTGTTGTCCGGGTGAGAGAGGTCCTTAGCTTAAAGCATCACCTCTTTGTGTCTGCAGTGAGATGCGATGGGTTGTGACTCGCTCTTGGTCCATAATGGTTTTTTCAAGGTGGGTTTTCAGTTTGACTACCGAGCAATGTTATGAAGACCAAGCAGACTTTTTCTTAAACTTTGCTGTTGGAGTAGTGGAAAGTTTGAGCTGGCAGCTCAAACAAGACAACAAAGGTATCATTGTATAAAATAGGGAACAAAATAATAGAAAGTAAGGAGACAGAGCTTTTCCAATAAATAATTTTCTTTTTTAGTACATGTGTGTAGTACATAGTGTTCAGATTCCTTGTGTGGAGTTGGTGCATGTATATAATACATCTTGATTCTTTTTTTAATTCTCTCTCCCTTTGCTTCTTTCCTCTGTCTTCTCTTCATCTCTTGACCCCTTTCTTCTCCCTTGACCATTTTGTCACCTGTCCTCCCTGGGTGAATTCTCCCTTCCCCTTCTCATTTGGTTGACTCTATATAAACCTTGCACAATAAATTAAATTCAGTCTTTTTCTCTGTGATATCTCTGAGGATCATACTTCCAAACCCTGGTTAGCTGTGTTTGTGGACTTTTGTCAACAGTTTACCCTAACAGAAGGAAAGAGAAATATAAAGAAGTTTTTGAAAAAAAGGGTAAAAGAAAGAATATTTTTTTTCTAAAAGGAATTTTGTATAGTGAGATTTTGTTTTATTAAAAGTGAAGAAAGAAGATAAGGACAAGATCTGAAAGCTAATGTCACAGAAAGACTGAGTGCAGTCATAGAAAATTCATGATGGGTGAAATTTATAAGAAGAAATTTGCCCATAAGATAAATTTGGCTATAATTTCAAAAGCTGTTTGAAAAGTTTTCCAAAAATCAGAGTTCAAAACACTTATGTGAAAACCAAATTCCATTCTTAAAACAATTTTTAAGTGTTGATTTGCTCTTAGTAATGGAAAAGCATCAAGTGGGGGGAATTACAGATCTTGGGCTAAGAAACCAAAGGTTTATGTTTCATCAAGATAATTTCTTCTATTTTCTGCTACTAAAGTTTTAATACAGTTAGGGTATTGGCTTATTCTAATTCTCTTCTGTCTTGGTTACTTTTATCTGGTCATTGAGACCAAATACCTGACACCCAAAATTAGGGAAGGGAAGGTTTATTTAGCTTACAGTTTTTGGAGTTCTCAGTCTGTATTCAGCTGGCTCCAAGGCAGGGTGTCTTTGCTGAGGGGCAGCCATTCATGCTGGAGGCAAACAGCAAGAGCAAAAAAGGGCAAATGAGAGACAGCATGCCTTCTTCCCATCTTTACATTGTATGTTGGCCCCACCCCTGGGCAGATGCAGCACCCACACCACCAATCCCACCACTAGACAACAAACCAATCACAAAGGCTAGATTCAGCCAGATTCATGATTGCATGAGGCTTGAAGGTGGGGGAGCATCAGAACACAAACTGTAACATCTTCAATGATTAAATGAACAAGTATTACTTTTAGTTTATGATACTATATTTGACATGTATACATGAAATTAAATTACACATTTGTGGACTAAATCTGCTGTGTGAATATATAAAGTTTGTGAAACTAAAGATAACATTAGTTTGACATATGTATAATAATCCATAAGTGCCCTTTTATTCAATATGCATTGTCTGGAACTTAAACATAAAATAATCAATATTTTTTTTTAAATTTCTACTATATTCAATACTATTCAGCTAGGGAAAAATCTACTATTAAGACAATCCTACTATTTAAAATTATTTTATATTTATTGTTGTTAGCTGAATAACCATTTTGTTATTATATAAATGAGATGCACATGTACACTGGGTAATAAATCTATTTATGGTCATTCATACTATTTCCTAAGCACATAAGAGATCTAAATCTATTCTTCAACACTATTAAATTGTTTAGCTTTATTAAACACAAAATCACACAATTGTATCCATACTACTTCACCATAGATTTTAATTTCACCTCAAAAATAAAGAGCTAAGTTGATATGTAAAGAACTTCTGTGTAATTCTATGCTAATTATTGCTGGTTTCTTTGTATATAGTTTGTTTGTATTCCCCAAGTATACAAATCCTCTAAAACATAAGGCAAAAACAAAATATATAAAGGAAAATGGCAAAGTGAAGGCTGATAGAAAAGTGTGATCTCTTCATGACCTGGAATACAGACACCTGGAAGACAATTGACTTAGTAAAGACACTTCAGGAACTGAGAGAGTGTTGACAGAAAAACTAGAAATCACAGAGATACTGCAGAAACTGAAGACAATGGAAAGAAAAGAACAAAGAACTCCGGAACACTACCAGTGACTCCTGTGGAAAGGGTTCTATCTCTGCCCGCACAAAGAACATGTCTAAGCTTGGGCAATTGCCAGGTTTGGGGTATGTTGATAGTGGGAGCTCTATACCAATGGAGGTACATCAACAGCCCCAGGCCATAAAGCTAGTTGGAGATAGCAGTGACTTGACATGTACAAAAATGTCAAAGCTCCAAGAGGGGATGAGGTTAATATAGGACTAAGGTGGATGCCACACCAGCGGCTGGTCACACTCAGCAGGTCAGGCAGGGTAGGACCCAGCACTTGCACAGCAAAAAGTGAGTGTGGAAACAAAGAAGTCACTAATTGTCACTCACTATCCCCTAGCCATACCTGGTGATTGGTTTCCAGTATCACAGGCCCTGGAAGGAAATTACTCTAATACACTGAGATATTTTTTTAAAGGACTAATTTTTTTCAATGTTTTCTTTTGGATTTTGTTTAATTTTTTTTCCATTTTTACTATTTCCTTCTTTTTCTTTTCCTTTTGTTTGTTTTCTCTTTTTATTGTTTTTACCTAACTCTATTAACTTTCTTTTATTTCTTAATTGGATTTTTAATCTCACTTTTCTTTCTTTATCATCTTCCTTTTCTTTCTTTCTTAAATTTTACTTCTTTCACTTTCCCCTTCCACAACCTTTTATTATTATTGTTACTATTACTTATTATTATTATTACTATCAAGCTTTATTAAGTCTTAGCTATATCTGTTATTATTGCTGAATACTTTTCTATTGCTAATGGTAGCATAGCTGTTATTTTTAGTACTTAGCTTGCTTTTATGTACAGTATTTTTGCAGATCCCTGCTATTATGAAGGAAGGTATAGTTGCAGTACTAACTGATTCTTGTACTATGTGAATAAGAGGGTTATCTTTGAGTATTACTGCTATTGGCTTTTTTTGCATTATTAATAGAAACATAGCTTTGCTTTTATTTTTTTTTGTTTAAAAGTGAAAAAACAGGAAAATCAACAAACAAACAAATAAAAAACCAACCACAATAGCAAAGTGATAAGAACAACAACAACAAAACAATAACAGTACAGAATTTCAAAACAAGATGACAAGAATTTAATAATGGTTGTTATATTGCAAAATTAATCTTCAAAATAGTCACTCAGGTTACTAGATGCAGACATGTAAGATTGATCAAACAATAATTTCCCCTTGAGCAGTTTCTTTCATTTTTACTGTATCTATTGTAACTTTTAGATATTATTCCTTCAGTTTCTTACATTAATGAGACCATGAAGTGTTTACACATGCAAGTCTGATTTAGTTCACTTATGAATATGGTTTCTTTTCTTTTTTATTTTAAAGAGGATAAAATTAAACAACAAAGCAGAACAAAACAGAACACAAAAAAGCAATGTAAGAGACATAAATTTCAAAGCAAGATTATCAGAGATCTTCACTACCTATCATATTGTCTTTTGTTTTCTTCCAACTAGATGTCCATATCTTCAGATACAGAGAATTCACATGAAATAACATAGTATAAAACTGATCTGAACAGGATGAGGAAGGCATTTTAGGTCTTCAAGACCAGATAATAGGGAAGTCAACAATGGCTGTCATAGTATCTCTCATTCTCTTCAAAATAGCTGTTCATACCTTCATGTGTATTGAAATTAAACAAAACAAAAAAAAGCTAAAATCTCTCTGAACAAAGAATAATAGTATTGCTGGATTTCACATCATGACACTACGAAATCAGCACTGGGTACTGTAATGTCTCTTTTTCTTCAAATTAGTTATTAATTTCATCATGCATTATATAATCAAGTCTCATAAACTGTTTATAGGTTCTATTCATGCATAAGTCTCTACATGTATTTCTATCCTTTCTGTATTAGAGGGAAAAACAAAACAGGAAGACAAAACAAAACAAATTCCTAGAAAAACATGAAACAAAAAACTCATATAAAACCACAGTACAAGGTGATCTACAATGGTTACTATGTTGTTTCTTATTATCTTCAATAGAATTGTCTATATCATCTGTCATGGTATAATTAAAAATAGCAGTACATAAAAATATTAATAAAAATGAAACATTATAGACAGTGTAAGACTTCAAAAGCAAGAAATAATCAAGCCAGAGTGGGTATCCTAGTGAATCTTGTCATCTTCAGTGTAGTTGCCTATACTCTTATACTTGATGCTATCAATCATAATAGATTGGAATAAAATCCATCAAAACAAAACAACAACCTAACAAACTAGATTCAAATAAGATGTCATGATAAGACAGTGTAAGTTATACAGGGCTTAAGATTAAGTTAATAGGAAATTAAGGATGATTACCGTAGTATATCCTGCTATTTTTGGGATAGCTCTCTGTGCCCTCAAATCTAGTACATGTAGAAAAACTGGAACAGAATATAATCCATCTAAACAGAGTAGTGTCAGTAATGTGGATTTTAATCCTGATACACTATTGACAATATCCTCTGCCTTCTTTTTTTTTTTAGACTATTCTTCCCATTTCACTTCCACAAAGTACACTGTGCATTTTGGGTCCCACCAACTCCCTCAGTTTTTAGATTGGGGGGGTCAACCTGCTATTTACCTAAGTAGTTCCAAACCTTCTCACTCTTGGACTTGATCTCAAGTTGTATTCCTTTACCTACAAAAGCCTCAAGGTTTTCCTTTGTTATAACTGAGTAGTTCTCTACTGCACATAAGTATCCTGTCTTTCCAACCTATCTGCAGGTACAGGTTGAGTTGCTCCTATTTGTCTCTGGTTCCCTGTCATATAGAGCATTGTTTTCTCATATTTGATTTTCTGTCCATAAACACTCTTTCAGGTTGATTATATTTGCTATACAGAGCATCTTGGTGGACCCTATCTCCTGATCTACTCTGCCTGTGTTTCTTTTTCTTTTTCTTTTCTTTTTTAGTGTATCAAGGCCATCTATGTTAGAGATTATAGCCAACCTTCTCTTCCTCATTTCTGCTATGCTATTTTTCTGCCATTGGTTGTCTACTTTTCTCCTTCATTCTACTGCCTGCCCCATTAATTGAGGCCTCTCTGCCACTGTTCCTGAAATCCTGTTATTTTTTTTTCTCTCTCTAGAATGTCCTTCAGTATTCTCTGTAAGGTTGGATTAGTGGTCACAGATCCCCCCAGTTTCTCTTTATCATGGAAGCATCTTGCTTCTCAATTAATTTCTAGAGACAGTTTTGCCATGTACATCAATCTGGGCTGGAGGTTATTTTCTTTGAGAGCTTGGAATACCTCGCTCCAAGCTCTTCTTGATTTGATGGTCTGTGTTGAGAAGTCTGCAGTGATTTTGATGGGTTTTCCTTTATAGGTGATCTGTTTCTTTTCTCTGATGGCTTTTAATATTCTGTTCTTATATTGAGTTTCTGGTATCTTGATTATTATATGTTTGGATGTAGCTCTGTTTTGGTTGTAGGTGGCTGGAGTTCTGTATGCCTCGTATATCTGAATATCATTTCCTTTTCCTATGCTTGGGAAGTCTTCCTTAAGTATTTCTGTGAATAGTCTTTGCAATTCCTTTGTTTTTACTCCTGCTTCTTCACTCACATTTCTCATTTTAAAGGTATAGATTCTCTTATCATCTTCTTAGCCTTTGTATTGTTACTGCCTGTTTTCTTGTTACTTTTAAGAGATCTTTCCTTTCATGATCATGCATTGCAAACCTGTCTTTAAGTTTTGATAGTCTATCCTTAGTTTCTTTCAAGCAGTTTTGCCAGCTTTCAATGGAGTTTTTGATTTCCTGGTAATTTCTTTGAATCTTCTTTATGCATTTTAGGTTTTCTTTATATTCTTCATTGAACATTTCTCTCCTTTTTTTGGTGTTCCTCCCTTCTTCCATCTGTGTCTTCTTGAGAGGTGCTTAGCATTTCTTTTATTAATTTACTTATATCTTGCTTTACATCGTTTAATATTTCGGTTTTGAGCTCATCTACAAATTCCCTAAGATATCTCTTAATGTCCATTGATGCCGTGTCTGATGTTGCATGTTTGCTGCCCTCAATGTTCTCAGGTTTTTGGGCTGGGGGACTTTTCTTGTTTCTTTCCCTTGTCATGTTTTTGGTTTCTTTAATACAGGTGTATAGTAGAGGCCCCAACCTCTTTTCTTGTTGGTTATGGTTCTTCTGAAGCACATTGGCAAGGGATTTCTGCCCTCTCCTGTTTGCTCTTGTCACTAAGGTGTAAGCAGGGGCTGCATATGCTAGCCCCTCACCACTGGGCCAGTCTACCTTTGGGGCCTTCACTGGGTTAGTGTGTGCTGTGCATAGGAAATTGGTTTGGGACAACTTATTGGGTCCTGGCCAGGGGTATGACCCAAGCCAAGCAGATTCAACCAACCTGCTCTGGGAAGGTAGCAACCAACTGAAGTCACTGTCACTCCTAGTTCAGGCTCATCTTGCCCAGTTCCAACATGTCATCCAGTTGGTTGCCTCCTCCCGGCAGGGGGGTCTTATTCCTGGCACTCACTGTGAGTTAATGTAGGTCCCTCACTGGCTCCATTCTCCATTGGGCTCGCTGACTTCCATCTTCAGTGTGACCAGCTAGTTGCACTGGTGCGATTTTGGTTGGCTCCAGTGGGTCATGGCTATGTTAGCTTGGGCCACTCCAGAGGCTGGAGAGCTCTGTAGCCACTAATCCTTGCCTCTCCAATGGTAGCCCTGGGACTGTGTGTTTGACCAGATCTTTTGCCTTTAGTTTCTTCCTGGGTCAAGAGGATCCATACCTCTCTGTCTGGATCTCTCCAGGACATTTTATTCTGGCATGAGTTGTCTCTCTCAGGGAGGCTCTGTATCCTGCTGCTTATTGATCTGCCATCTTTTCCCTCTCCATGAATGTGGTTTCTAGTTGCATTCATTTACCACCAAAATCTTTGAGTTCATCATTCTTTATGGCTGAGTAGTATTCCATGGTATAAAAATACCACATATTTTTAAATTTATTTAAAAATATTTATTATATTTACTAATAAATAAATGGCAGGGGATTTATTAATACTAATAAATAAATAAATGGCATTTGGGTTGTTTCCAAAATTTAGCTATTACAAATTGTGCTGCTATAAACATGGGGGTACATATATTGCTGTGGTATGATATTTTCAATTCTTCTGGGAAAATACCTAGAAGAGAAATAGTTGGATTAAATGGGAGCACCAGTCCTAGTGTGTTTTTTTTGAACAAATTTCCACACATATTTCCATGGTGGTAGTACCAGTCTACACTCACCACAATGGAGAAAGTCTCCTTTTTCCCCAGATCACTGCTAGCATTTGTCATTTGTTGATTTCTTGATGACAGAAATTCTTTCCAGAGATGAAATCTCACTGTTATTTTCATCTGGATCTCTCAAATGACCAATGATATTGAACATTTTTTCATGTATTTATTTGCCATTTGTATTTCTTAACCTAAGAAGTGCATATTCATTTCAGACTCATTTTTGGATTGAGTCTTTGAATTTGGGAGATCTGATTTTCTAATACTATATGTGTTTTAGATATAAGTCCTTTGTCTGTGGCACAGTTGCCTAAACTTTTTTCTCTTTTCATGGGTTTTCTTTTCACTCTGGGTGATTTCTCTTGATGTGCAAAAACTTTTTAATAAGACAAGATCCCAGTTGTTGATTCTTTGAAGTACTTCCTGTGCAGTATGGTATTTATTCATGAACTCTTTGCCTATCCCTATGTCCTTGAGATTTCAAAGTACCTTGTCTTCCAATAGGTTTAGTGTTTGTCTTAATATTTAGATGTGTGATACATTTTGACTTTAGTTTAGTGCATGATGAGAAACATGGGTCTAGTTGTGGTCTTTGGCATATGGAAGGCTAGTTTTTCCAGCACCATTTATTAAACAGGCTTTCCTCCAATGAACATATTTGGCTTATTTGTCAAAGATGAGGTGGCTGTGTGTGTTTGTAGTTGTGTCTGTATCTTCTGTTCTGTTCCACTGACCCTCAAGTCTGTTTTGCTGTTGTTGTTGTTTGTTTGTTTACTTGACCTTATTTTTTTTTCCAAGTGCAATGCCGATTTTATTATAGCAGCCTGGTAGTATAATTTCAAGTCAGGATTGTAATACTTTCTGCCTTTCCTTTGTTTCCCAGGATTGCCTTTGCTATTCTAGGTCTCTTACAGTTCCATGTGAATTTTAGGAATGTTTTGTCTATATCTGTGAGTTATGCTGGTAGTATTTTGATTGAGATTGCATTAAGTCAGTGTAATAGTTTTGGGAATATGGCCATTTCACAAATTTGGTTTTTCCATGAGCAAGGTATATCTTTCCATTTTCTGAATTCGTTTTCAATTTCTTTTTTCAGAGTACTTTAATTTTTAATATAGGAATTTTTACTTACTTTTTTAAATTGATTCTTAAGTGTTTCATTTTTTTATATTATTGTGAAAGGTGTGGTTTCTCTAATTTGTCTCTCAGTGAGTTTGTTATTTGTGTACAGGAATGCTATTGACTTTATATCCAGCTATGCTGCTGAATTTGCTTATTAAGTTTAGAAATCTGTTGGTGGAGTTTTGTTGTCTTCTATGTAGAGTACAGGGTCATCTGTGAATACTGCTAATTTAACTTCTTTCCAATCTTTATTCCTTTAACTTTCCAATCTTCATTCCTTTTATTTTTCTCTCTTGTCTAATTGCCCTGACTAATGTTTCCAGAAATATATTGAATAAGAGTGAGATAGTGAACAACATTGTCTTGTTCCTGATTTTAGAGTGAAAGATTACAGTGTTTGACCATTTAGTATGATGTTGGCTGTTGGTTGGTAATGGATGGCTTTTATTGGATTGACATAGATAATCTCTATTTCAATTTTGTCTAGGTTTTTTTTTTAACCATGAATGAGTATTGGACTTTATCAAAACTTTTTCTGCATCTATTGAGATGATCATGTGGTTTTTGTCTGTGGCTCTGTTAATGTAGGGTATTACATTTATTGGTTTGCCTATGTTGAACCCTCCCTGCATTCCTGGGGTGAATCCCACTTGGTCATGTTGTATAATCTTGATGATTTGATGCATTCTGTATCCTAGCATTGTATGGAGGATTTTTGCATCAATGTTCATTAGAGAGAGTGGCCTGTAGTTCTCTTTTGGTTGGGTCTTTTTCTGGTTTTGGTATCAGATAATATTTGCTTCCCAACATGATTAGGGAAAATTGCTTCCTTTTCAATTTCATTAAAGAATTTGAATAGTATTGGTATTAAATCATGTCTAAGTTTCTTACAGAATTCAGCTGTGAATCCATCAGGACCTGTGCTTTTCTTCTTTGGTAAGTTATTAAATTGCATATTCAATTTTATTAACTGATATTGGATTATTCAGAGGTTTTATATCTTCTTGAGCCATCTCTGGTAATACATATGTTTCTAGGAATCTGTCCATTTCTTTGTGTTTTTAACCTTGAGAGCAAAGGTTTTCAAAACAGGTATTGATGATCTTCTGTATTTCCACAGAATATGTAGTGATTTCACCATTTTCATTCTTTATTGAATGAATTTGAGATTTTTCTTTCCTTTTATTAATAGAGTTGGCTATGAGTGTATCAATTTTATTTATTCTTTCAAACAACCACCTTTTTGATTCATTAATTCTTTGTATTGTTTTCTTAGTCTCAATTGTGTAATTTCTACTCCTATCTTTATAATTTCCTCCTTTCTTTGGGCTTGACTTGTTCTTCTTTTTCTAGAAGTTTGAGGTGCAAATTAGGTTGTTTATTTGCTCATTCTGCTTTCCTGATATGAGAATTCACTGCTATAAATTTTCCTCTGAGGATTACTTTTATTACGATCTCACAGATTCTACTAATTTGCATTGGCATTTTTGTTTGATTGTATATATTGTTCAATTCTTCTGTGATCCAGTTTTGGTGTTTTAGTAGGGTGCTATATAATTTCTGTGTTTTTATGGGGGAGGATTTTCAGTTTCTTTTGTCATTAATTTCCAATTTCATTGCACTTTGGTCAGATAATATACATGAGGTAATTTCCATTTCTTTGCATTTACTTAAGCATGTTCTATGGGATAATATAGGGTCTATTTTAGAAAACATCCCATGTGCATCTGAGAAGAATGTGTGTTCTTATGTTGTGAGGTGGAACACTGTACACATCTACTAAGTCCAGTTTTTCACAAGTTTGATACAGTTCTGTTATTTATTTGATGATTTTTTTGTCTAGCTGATCTGTCTCTTTGTGATAATGGGGTATTAAGGTCCACTGTTATAATTGTATTATTGCTTATTTGATTTTTCATGTTTATTAATATTTGTCTGATATAGTTGGGTGTTCCCATATTTGGTACACAGATATTTTTGTTTGTTATCTCTTCCTCCTGAAGTTTCCCCTAACAAGTATGTAGTGACCTTCTTTATATCTTTTGATAATTCTTGGCTTGAAGTTCACATTGTCTTCCAACAGAATAGCTATTGCTGTTTTTTCTCCTTTACCATTGCATAGAGTACTGTGTCCCATCCTTTGTTTTGCAGTCTATGAATTTCCATTGAGTTTTGCTTCTTGATTTACTTTGCCAGTCCATTTCTTTTGATGGGTAAATTGAGGCCACTTACATTAACGGTTATAACTGACAGGTATTGGCTTACCTTTGTCATGTTATCTTTCTACTGTCAGTTCCCTACTTTTCCCCTCTGTTTAATGGCTTTTTCTGTTTGTTGGTTTCTTTCTGTTGTTCTTGGAATTGTGGTCATTTTTATCTCTTTCTAGAATACCTTTCAGTATTCTTTGTAGGGTTGGTTTGGTGGTCATGAAGTTCTTCAGTTGTTGTTTGTAATGGCAGTATCTTATTTCTCCATTGATTCTGAAAGATAGTTTTGCAGGGTACATCAATCTTTATTGGAAGTTGTTTTCTTTCAGTTTTTGAAATATTTCACTCCATGCTCTTGATTTGATAGCTTGTGTTGAGAAGTCTGCTGTGTTTCTGATAAGCTTTATTGTAGATGATCTGTGTCTTTTCTCTAGCAGATTTTAATATCTGTTCTTATGCTGAATTTCTGAGATATTGATTATTATATGTTGAATAGTAGATTTATTTTGATTATGGTTAGTTGAAGTCCTATATGCCTCACTTATTTGTATGTCAGGTTTATTTTCCATGTTTGGGAAATTTTCTACTATTATTTCTATAAATAGTCTTTTTATAACATTTGTGTTATCTCCCATTTGTTGACATGTATCAGTATTATATTATTTCTCTTTGCATCATCTTGCAGCTGCTGAATTGTTATTTCCTGGTTTCTTGTTATTTTTCAGTGATCTTTCCTTTCATGATCACTAGCCGCAGTCCTGTTTTCAATTCTGAGTCTGTCTTCATTTTCATTCATGCAGTTTTGCCAGCTTTCAGTGGAATTTTTGATTTCCTGAACATTTTCTTGAATGTACTTCATGTATTCTAATTGTTTCCTGTATTGTTCATTCAAGCTTTCCATCACTTCCTATGCTCCTCTACTTTTTAATCTATGTCTTCTTTTTTATCTATGTCAACAATTCTTTCATTATATTCATCATTTCTGTTTTTATCTGAGATTATTTCTGATCTGATTTCCTTTACAGGTTCCTGGAGTTGTTTCTTTACTTCCTTTGCTATCATTTGAGAAATTCCAAGTGTGTGATTTCCAATTCATCTATGACTGTGTCTACTGGACTTTATCTGGATAGACTGGAAGTTTGAGATTGTATTTTGTTCTTTTGTTTTTGCATTTTTCTTTGTTCCTCTGAATTAGTCAGATGCCAAGTCCTAACTGCTGCCTCCACTGTTGAACCATCTGGCATCAGGCCTCACTGAGGGTTGCAGATGGCTTCAATTCTCTGGGCGTATCATTCACAGGCCTCAGAGATGGTTCCCAGATGATTGAGGGCTGTGCTGGGCACAGCTCCCCAGTGACTACAGGCTTCACTGAGAGTTTCTAGACAACCATGGGTCACTGGGCACAAACTCTAGGTCCCAGTTGGCCCCAGAGATGGTTCCCAGCTGTGGATGGGTCACTGGATGTAGACTCCAAGTTCCTGCTGGCCTCACCAAGGGTTTCCGGATCACCGTGAGTCATTGGGCACAGACTCTCAGTCCCCATGGGTCTCACTGAGGGTTTTTGGATGACTATGATCAATGTGCATGAACTCTTGGTCCCCATAGTCCTCAGACATGGTTCCTAGCTATTGGTGGGTTACTGGGAGGCAGGCTTCCAGTCCCCATGGGTCTCACTGAGGGTTCTTAGATGACTGCTGGTCACTTGGTACAGACTTGCAGTCCTCTCAGCCTTTACTAAGGCAGTTTTATTTTTAATTTCTTTTTACTGTATGATAATATCTGGTTTGTCACTGCATCACTAACACTATTGTGGTTCTTTTTCTCATCTCTAAGTAGTGTTGGGCTTAGGCACTGAGGAAGTTGGACATTAAGAAGATTATTATGCTGAATAAGTTGAAGAGGGATATAGTCACCAGAACATAACCAAATCTAAGAACATATCACAAGGAAAAAGAATAAAACTAAAAAGTTTTCCACAATAGTGACAGAGTTTTTTCTACCTTAATGGATGATCTTCAACACAAAGTGGAAATACAATAGAAGGACTAGAAAGAAAAGCAATGCCCATTGCCCAAAGCCCCTAACTCCTGAAAGGCTGAGAAATAAAAAAACTAAGTGGTCAAAACTTTTCAAGAAATAAAAGAAAAAACACATAAGCAAATTCAGAAGATATTTAACAAGTTCAAAGAGGATTTAATTAAATGGGTAAAGGATAGTACTAAAAAAGTGTTTGATGAACCTGAAGACAAAACAAATAATAAACCAACTGAGTTAAGCAAGACAATACATGACTTGAACAGTCACTTCAGCAAAAAAACTTAGAAAATATGAAAATAATCCAAGCAGTAATAGATGATATGAAAAATTCAATGGAAAGCATATGTAGCAGAGTTGACCAATGTGAGGGTAGAAGACAAAGGGGATGTAGTGATAATAAACCAAATGATACTCTAAGAACAATAAGACACCAGGAAATAAGACACTGAATCCAACAGCTGCTAGATGACTAAAAAAAAAAAACCCTTGAAATTATAGGAAAAAGAAAAAATTGGAGAAAATTAAAAAGCTATAAAAACTTCTTCCCTTAAATAAAGCACAAAAATTTCAAATCTAAGGGAAAAATTCAACATTCATGTATATGAGGCATGTAAAACCCCAAGTAGCCACTACATCTCTACACAGCACATCATAATATAAAATTTCATAAGTTCAATAAAATTAGATAACATTAATAGCTACTAAAGAAGAATACCATGTAACCAATGAAAGTAAGCCCACCAGAATAACTAGAATTTCTCAACACAAACCTTAAAGAACAGAAGAATTTAGAGGACAGTTTTTCAAGTCCTAAAAAAGTATGTCAGCACAAACTTTTATATTCTGCAAAATTAGGCTTTTTTTTATTTAAAGAGGGGGGGAAGCAAAACAGAAAAAAGGGTAGAAAAAATACAGAATTTCAAAAAAATAAATGGTAAGAAATCACTATTTGATATATTACATATTGTCTTCTTGGATATAGTTGTTCAAGTTACAAAATTAAAGCATACGAAGTGGACATTCAAACAGTGAGGCTGCAAACAATCCAACAAAAACTTAGTAACATGGTTATCAATCTTACACACTTAAGGTTACATACAGTTATCAATTTTAGAGCACTTTCTTTTCCTCCTCTTGCTTTTTTTAAAAATTGTTTTATTTAAAGAAAAAATTTTGAGATGGAAAAAGGGTAGAAACCATAAAAAATCTCAAAAACAAAACAAAACAAAAATAGTAACCAGTAAAAATCACTAGTTGATAATTGTATACTTTCCTCTTAGATGCAGTTGTTCAAATTACAAAACTAAAGTCCACAAAGTGGACATCCAAACAGTGAGACTGAAGTGAGTTTTGCTCATCCATCCAACTAAAACTTTAACAACATGATTATTAATTCCACACACTCAAACATACATGCAGTTATATCCTTTAGAATATTCTCTTTTCCTTTTTTTTCTTTACAATAACTATAATCCATTCTTGTAAACTACTTAGAAGTTCTACACATGTATAAGTCTCTACACATACACCTAGCCTTTCTGTATTAGAGGGAGAAATAAATCAAAACAAGTCAGCAATACAAATTCCTAGAGGAACACGAAATGAAAAAAACATACAAAAACACAACATTAGGTGATCTATGGTAGTCACTATGATGTCTCTAGTTATTTTCAATAAAATTGTCTATATCATCAAATATAATATAAACTTAGCATTGCTTTACACTATTAATAAAATCTAAACATTGGAGACATTTTAGGACTTCAAAGTCAGTTAACAATCAAACCAGAATGGGTATCCTATTGAATCCTGTCATCTTCAGAGTAGTTGCCCCTACTCTCAGACTCGATACTCTCAAGCATACCAGAATCAAATAAAATTAGTCAACATAAAACAGTGATATAACAAATCTTCTCTGTTTTATCTCTGCCATGCTATTTTTCTGTTGTTATTTGTTTACTTTTCTCCTTCATTCCTTTGGTTGCCCCTTTCTTTGAGGCTTTTCTGCCATTATTCCTGGAACCCTGGTGGTTTTCTTCTCTCTCTCTAGAATGTCCTTCAGTATTGTTTGCAGGGTTGGATTGGTGGTCACAAACTCCCCCAGTTCCTCTTTGTCAT
Source organism: Hydrochoerus hydrochaeris (assembly GCA_004027455.1). NCBI lineage: Eukaryota > Metazoa > Chordata > Mammalia > Rodentia > Hydrochaeridae > Hydrochoerus > Hydrochoerus hydrochaeris. The sequence continues at coordinate 90,363 of PVLA01008287.1, forward strand.
GGAAATATCTTGTCTTTCTATTAATTTTGAGAGACAGCTTTGTGGGGTACATCATTCTGGGTTGGAGGTTATTTTCTTTCAGGGCTTGGAATATTTCACTCCAAGCTCTTTGTGATTTGATGGTTTGCACTGAGAAGTCTGCTGTGATTTTGATGAGTTTTCCTTTATAGGTAATCTGTTTCTTTTCCCTGACCACTTTTAATATTCTGTTCTTGTGATGGATTTCTGGGATCCTGACTATTATATGTCTGGGTGTAGATCTGTTTTGGTTGTAGCTGGCTGGAGTTCTATATGCCTCACTTATCTGAACTTCACTTCCATTACCTATGTTTGGGAAGTTTTCCTTAATTATTTCTGTGAATAGACTTTTTATTTCATTTGTATTTGTTGCTGCATCTTCATTCACATATTTTATTCTTAGGTTATAAATCCTCTTGTCATCTTCTAGCCTTTGTATC
>PVLA01008288.1:0-90685 GCA_004027455.1 Hydrochoerus hydrochaeris
GATGGAGAAATAAGATACTTCCATGACAAAGAACAGCTGAAGAACTTCATGATCACCAAACCAAACCTACAAAGAATACTGAAAGACATTCTAGATACACATAGGAAAAAACCACTAAGCAAGACAGACAATTAAACAGAATGGAAAGCTAAGATACAACATCAGAAAGATAACATGTCAACAATAAACCAATATATGATAGTTACAACCATTAATGTAAATGGCCTTAATTCACCAATTAAAAGAAACAGACTGGCAGAATGGATCAAGAAACAACATCCAACCATATGCTGTCTACAAGAAACCCATCTAACCCAAAAGGAAACTCATAGGCTGAAAGTCAAAGGATTAAAAACAATACTCCATGCAACAGGAACTAAAAAAAAAAAAAAAGCAGGGGTAGCTATTCTGTTTGCAGACCATGTGAACTTCAAACCAAGAATGGTCCAAAGAGACAAAGAAGGTCATACATACTAGTTAGGGGAAAACTGCAAGAGGAAGAGATAACAATCTTAAATATATATGCACCAAATTCCAGAGCACCCAACTACACAAAACAAGTATTAACAGAAATGAAAAATCAAAAAGGTAATAACACAATTATAACAGGGGACTTTAACACACCATTGACACAAAGGGATAGCTCTACTAGACAGAAAATCAGCAAAGAAATAATAGAACTGAATCACACCTGTGAACAAATGGATTTGATAGACATATACAGAGTGTTCCATCCAACATCAGGATATACATTCTTCTCAGCAGTACATGGGACTTTCTCTAAAATAGACCATATACTAACCCACAGAACACATTTAAGCAAACACAAAAGAATTGAAATTATCCCATGCATGTTATCAGATCATAGCACCATGAAACATGAAATTAATGATAAAAGTAACTGCAAAAACCACACAAACACATGGAAATTAAATAATACACTCGAGCAATCAGTGGGTCACAGAGGAAATTAAAGAAGAAATTAAACAATATCTACAAGCAAATGAAAATACAAATACATCTTACCGGAACCTGTGGGATGCAATGAAAGCAGTCCTCAGAGGAAAATTTATTGCACTGAGTTCTCACATTAGGAAAACAGAACAAACACAAATAAGCAACCTGATATTACGCCTGAAACATCTAGAAAAAGAAGAGCAAGCCAAGCCCAAAGCCAAAAGAAGGGAGGAAATTATAAAGATCAGAGCAGAAATTAATGCAATAGAGACTAAGAAAACAATACAAAGAATCAATGAATCAAAGAGTTGGTTCTTTGAAAGAATAAATAAAATTGACAAGTCCCTAGCCAACCTAATTAAAAAAAGGAAAGAAAAGACTCAAATTCATGCAATACAGAATGAAAAAGGAGAAATCACTACTGACCCTGTGAAAATACAGAAGATCAAAACTAAACTAAAATCCAAATGGATCAAAGATCTAAATATTAAAACAGAAACACTAAATCTGTTTCAAGACAAAGTAGGTAAAAATCTTGAAGACATAGGGGTAGGTAGAGAATTCATGAAAAAGAACCAAACTGCACGGGAAATACTTCTCAGAATCAATAATGGGTATCACATCTTATTAAAGAGTTTCTGCATGTCCAAAGAAATCTCCAGCAGAGTGAAAAGAAAACCCACAAACTGAGAAAAAATCTTAGTGAACTGTCCCTCAGACAAAAGACTTCTGTCTAGAACATGTAAAGAATTAAAAAAAATCAGAGCCCCAAAATTCAAAGACCCAATCCAAAAATGGGCATCTGAGATGAATACAAAGTTCTCATATGAAGAAATATGAATGGCAAATAAATACATGAAAAAATGTTCATCATCATTGGTCATTAGAGAAATGCAAATTAAAACCACACTGAGATTCCATCTCACTCCAGAAAGAATGACCAGGATCAACAAAACTATCAACAACAAATGCTGGAAAGGCTGTGGGGCAAAAGGAACTCTTCTGCACTGTTGGTGGGAGTGTAGACCAGTGCAACCACTGTGGAGGTCAATCTGGAGATTCCTCAAAAGGCTGGGGATGGAGGTCCCATTTGACCTAGCTATTCCACTCTTAGACATATTCCCAGAAGAACTGAAAACATCTTACCACAGTGATATATGTGCACCCGTATTTATAGCGGCACAATTTGTAATAGCCAGATCTTGGAAACAACCTAAGTGCCCATCAACTAAGGAATGGATAAAAAAATTGTGTTACTTTTATACAATGGAGTACTACTCAGCTATAAAGAATGATCACATTGAGATATTTATAAATAAGTGGATGCAAATTGAATCTATACTCATAAGTGAAATAAATCAAACTCACATGTATAACTATCGTATAGTTTCCCTAGTGTAAGAAATGGCAAGAGAACAGAAGATTTTATGGAAATCATGGTTCACCACTATACTGCTTTGATGTCTTATGTCTTCATTCATTGGTTCGAATGGTTTTATTCTGTTTTTTTGACCTTAATATATATGATTATATGAATAGTTATTGAAGACAAGACAATATGGCAGCCATTGTTGATTTGATATCATCTTGCTCTGAAGTCCTACCATGCTTTTGTTTTTCTATTCCCATTGGTTCTATCATGTTGTGTGTTATTGGATTTTAATATGTATGATATTAAAAACAAAATTTTTATGGAAAATGAGATAATATAGCAGCCATTGTCCATCTTCAGTTATTTAGTTCAGAATGCCTTGCAATACTTCCATTCTCTTGGGTTGTTTTATTCTACTTTGTTATGTTTGACACTATTGTGTGTGAAGCTAAGCTCAAGTATTTCAAAGAAAGAGACATTATGATAGTTACTGTTAATATCCAATTGTCTTGTTGTGAAGTGCTGTGTTACTTACATTGGTCTGTTCTGATCTGCTTAGTTCTGTCCTCTTTTGTTTTATTCTCTTTAAAGTAAAAAAATAAAAAAGAGAAGATTAATCAAATTGATATGCCTGTAGCAAGAGTGACAATGATAAAAAATGAAGAGGCAGATCAGCAATATCAGGAATGAAAGAGTCTGTGTCTCCCCACAGAGAAGATCCTGCGGACTTCAAGGCGACACTAGTGGAGCACTCTGAATACCTCTGCACACAAACTGGACAGCTAAGAGGGACCACACCATTCCTGAAGTCTACCTTGAGCTATCACAATTTGCCCAGTGAACTAGAGAGTTGAATAGTCTGGTTATCAAGAAAATGGATCTGAATGTGAAGCAAACACTAAAATATCTTCTTGAAAAAATAATTCTAAGTCCAGATGGTTTCACAAAGAAAAACACACACACTCCCTCATTAGGTAGACAAAGGACAGGATGAGATCTCAGTTCCTGCTGCTGCAGCCCAGAGCAGTGCCGAGAGTCCCAGCCAGCGCGATGAGACAGGAAAACCATATCGTTTGGAAAGGGAAATAAAATGTCTTTATCGGCACATAGCATAATGGTTTATGTATAAAATCTCAACACATTTATAAACTCCTGGAACTACAAAAGGAGCTGAACAAGCTCACAAGACACAATATCAAAGCATGACCACCAGCTGTATTTTCTAACTTCATAATCAACAGGTTGAAACTGAAATTAATCACACAGTAGTAAACTGGGCTAGACAGTTCAGAAAAGTGGCCAGGTGCTATATAAACTGGCATAAAAACTTTTCTATCTCACAGCACACGTTTCGTAGTTAAAGGAAATAGCACAATTGTTATAAACTAAATCTCTTTGAGACTTTCCAATGGCCTGGGAGCTACTGTTAAGCTCATGTAAAGTAACAAAAGCAAGATAGAAAATTATGTGTATTTTATAATCACAGTTTAAAAATTACCCACAGGCATGTCTGCAGTGTGCTTTTATTCAGTGTAAAAAGAATTGAGCCAAAATATATTAAAATGTTACTGTTGAAACAAACACAGTAAAATTTATGGTTGATAAAAAAATCTATGTGTAAATCTGGCTAAGAACCTCCAAGATTTAAATCCTGAAAAGAATAACATTCTGATGAAATTAATCAAATAAGTTAGAAATAAATGAAAGATTTTTGTGTTCACATCAATTAATTGGAGTTTATCAAAATTAAAGTTTTGCTCTGCAAACAACCTTGCATAGTGGAAAAATATTTGTAGACCACATGTCAGTCAAAGGACTCAACTCCAGAAAGAAACTGTTCAAAAGGAAAAAGGAACTGGGAGGGAGTAGAAAGGAAAGAAAAAAATTTAATGAGAATAAAGGGTAAAATGAAAGCAAAGCTTTGTAAATAAGGAGGGAAAGAAGGGTTGAAGGGAGGGGAGGGGAATGAGAAAAATAAAGAAGAATCAGGATATATCTTGTACGGGTACAGATTCCCTAGGATGAATGTGCTCATTATGTATATTTAAAATGTACCAATACACTTCAGAGAAAGGAAAAATCCAAGAAGAAAATGAGGAGACTATGTAGGGATATTTCATCAACAGGGATATTCAGATGTTTAATATATATACAGGAAAGATAACAGGACATCACTCACTGTTAAACACGTGGAAATTAGGACCACAGTGAGGTATCAGGAAGCACTTACTAGAACAGCTGAAACACAAAATAGTGCCAATAACAGACGCTGGACAGACTATGAAAAACTGCGTTTTCATATATTCTCCACTGGAATGAAAATTGTTACAAACACTCTAGAAAGGACTTTAAAACTTGGCAATGTCATACAAAGTAAACATTCTTATTAATCAATTAAAGAGGTTATATCTAACAGAAATTAATCATAAACTTTTCTATCTTGTAGCAGGAATAATAAAATTTCATGCTCAATGCACAAAAATTCAGCAAAATAAACAAAAGAAGCACCAAAAATATGTTGAAATGTAACGGCATACCATATTTCTGACTAAGAAAGTCCTGTGTCATAGAGACATACATTTTTCCTTAATCTACATGCACATTCAAACACCCAGAGGCACTTGTAGTTGCAAATAATGGACTGAGACCACACATATATGTCTTCTTCCTCTTGCAGTATCATTTAAATGACTGAAAAAGAAGAAAAGGATGTAAGAAAAAGGCCCTGGAAGGAGACAGCATCTGACTAAGAGGAGACGGTAGGGTTTACAGAGGAGACAGTGCTGAGAAGCTGCAGCTGGGAGCTGGGGAGAAGCAGAACCCCTACCTGAAGCGTCTTACACCTGAGAACTGCAAATCTAAGGGAGGGCAAAGGGATGCAATTTGGGGAAAGTGGAGCATTTCATTCTTTCTGTGCAGTAATCAGTGCTCAGCACCATGGCACCACCTGCCAACCACACTGATGCACAGGAGTCTGGGCGACCAGACTTGTTGGCAAAGTTTAGTGAACCTGGACAACCCAGAGCACTGGGGTGGCTGGTATGGTTTCCTGGGGGCTGGAGGAAAGCAAGCACTTTTTTGGCCCTGCTTACCCATTTGCCCTGCTTACCCACTTGCCCAGTAAGCCTGGAGTAAGCCACCTGCTTATTCTGGTGGACAAGCTCTGTCCATGTACAGTCAGCCAGGCTTTTTACAACTGGTCTCTCAAAAATATTAGCTCATCCTAAGAACCAAAAAGACCAGGCAGGTAAGCAAGAACCACTGCTATATCCCATCCAAGGTCAAGAACTGTGGCTGCCCATGGAATAAGGGGTTAGGACTTCAAGAGGAATTTTAGGAGGACACAATTGAAACTATAACAATACCCAGTGGAAATGAGTGCCTACTGTTCATCAAAGGCTATGAACCAGAATTCTCATGGCTGTTAAATTCATAATAGTTAAAATTACAATAAGCCTAATGCACATCAAAGAGGAAAATGTATCAACAGTGCATCATGTATGTATACAATGGAAAACAAAATGATTGTTCCAACAACAAAATCATTGCTATATTCAACCAAATATGTGACTCTCTGAGGCATTACATTAAGCCAGATAAGCCAGACACAAGACTGTGTGGGCGCTGATTCCTTTTTTGAAAATGTTATATGAACAATAATTTCTTTTATCAATGAATCCATGAGGATGGAAATTGGGAGTGGAATGAAAGGGTAAGAAGTTGCAGAGGTTAAGGAAGTACTGACTAGGGAGGAGCCCAGGGGAACTTTCTAGGGAGTGGTATGCTCTGTATCTTCATTCAAGAACTGGTCAAGATGTACACTTAAAATACACGCACTGTACTGTGTGTACCACAGCTAGGAAACCCTACTGGTAAAATAACAAAAACTGTCCATGGAGACACGCATGCTTCCTATACAGAGCCTTTACCTTTTCCATGCAATTTTGTTAAAATGTCAATAAAAAACAGTTCCTTTGAAAAACACTCGTTAAAATCTGTCCTGCAGAGGTCTTCAGGTCATCAGGACTTCAGGTTAACTAGCCTAAGTCCAGGGACAAATTGTCTCATGTGTCAATGCTGAAAGTTGTAAACAAATAGACCTGGTAATTGGATACCTGTCATCACTCATGGGATAGTTTTATTGACACTTACGTATTCTGCATGAGTATATTAGGGGTCTTCAGAAAATCAAAACTGGTAGATGCTATAGTCCTTGATTTATGAAGAGTTTATGACACAGTGAAAACACTGTAAATTGAAAATATCCTGCCAAAGATGCAGTTAACGCATGCATCCTACTGAATGCTGTAAGTCAGCCATTGCGTGTTAGGGAGTAGTGACGTTTCTCATCATGATTATGCAGCTGAGTGGGAGCTGTAGCTTGCTACCACCATCAGCATCAGGTCAGAGTACTGTGTCACATGTTACTAGCCCAGAAGGAAAGATCAAAACTCAAAATTCCAATGACGAGTTCTCATAAATAACTCATTTTTACACCACCATAACATCTCCCAAACATCAGGCAAACCACTGTGGTTAAAGAGGCTGAGAAACTGCATGATCTGCCATCTGGAAGCTGGAGAAACAGAAACATTGACTGGGTGAATCTGACTGACCTTGAAAGTCTGAGAACTGGGAGTGTGTAGTGTAAGTCTTGGAGTGACTCCAGAAGCCCAAGGACCAGGAGCACCTATATCTCTCACTCAGGTTAGGAGCAGGGAGGGCCTCAGACCAAGGAAAGAGAGCAAGTTCACCCCTTTCCCAACTTGTTTCCCAGTTGGATTCTCAACAGATTGGAAGGTATAGGCCTCCGCTGGTGGCAGCCAGTGAAGACTCACTCCACCCTTTCATATGCTCAGCTCTGGCAGAAACACCCTCAAAGACACACGCACTGTACCACTTTGGCAGTATCTGAGCATCCCTTAGCTCAGTCAGCTTGACACATGAAATTAACTGTCATAATGAGCAAAGAATATGCATGGGGAAAGAACTAAAGAGAGAGAGATTATTAATTTTTCTTCCCTGTCCCAGTAGACATACTAATGTATAGGAGGCCATCCATTGTGTAGAGTTGCAGGAGAGTGAGTGGAAAGTCAAATGACATCTATCAATTTACCTGGAAAGTTATGTGGTTTAGCACCACCTAGTCTGGAATCAAGATCATTTGCAGTTATTTACAAAAGATAAAATAATTGCCTACATGTAGATGTTGCTTGAATTCTTCTCTCTGAATTCATGTGTCTTTCTCATTCACTGCTAGAAAAAAAAAAAAAACATGGTGGACACTTTTTAAAAAGTATTCCCCTGCAGCAAATAGAGTCATTTTCCCAAGGGACTATTGGACATATCACATCCGCAGCCCTCTGGCTGCTTGAGCTGTGCACATCCTCTGCTATGTGCATAGTCCAGAATTGCACTCTGCAGCACGGAGCCCTAGCCCCTAGGAAACAAAGGAGCATTGGAAACCATGGTCCTACTTCTGATTTTAAGTGGCAGTTCTTTTTGCACCAGCTTTGTGACATTTCATGCAGCAAGGGTTTCTGATTGAGAAGTCTGCGACCTCCCTCACCAGCTAGCTGATCCAGAGTTGAATAGTAGTGATGCTGGTGAGCTCTGTCACTCAGAGAAAAAAATCACTAACCAGGGGTCCTTGTTAAGATCTTGGAGGCTAGTGCCTCTTTGTTCTGATTAGACTAATTCTGATTTTTACCTCTCTCCTCCACCTTTCTCTGCTTGTTCTGCATCTCTGGAGGCTGGTTCACAGCACATCATAGCCTGGGACCTTTGCTGAAGCCAGTCATGGGGGCGGGACAGGAGGCTGGAGCCCTTGCTAGCTGGGCTGCACTGCAGTCAGTGAAGGAGGCTGCATGGCAGGAGGCCGTGAAAGAGTCCCCAGGGTCTTTCCTGTCACTCTTGGCCAGCCTGAGTGCTGCCTCTGGAGCAGTACACGCCTTGGGACTACATCCCCACCCCCAGACCTTTACTCAGTCAGGGAAACACTCTTTATTCCTCTGATTTGTTCAGCCCAAAGGCAGTGATGATCTTGCTGTAGCACTGTTCTTTGAAATCAGCATCCTTATCTATTTGCTTAATTCCCTCAAGGTTTTGTAGATAGTCTTTTCTTAAAATTCTTGTTATTTGAGCTATCTGGATGCATCCTCTTGGTTACTTTTCTCTTGTCGCTGGAACAAAATACACAACACCCAAAATGAAAGAAGGAAAGGTTTTTTTAGCTTACAGTTTTGGAGATTTCAGTCCATACTCAGCTGGCTCCAAGGCAGGGTGACTATGGGGGAGCCGTTCATGGCAGTCGCAAGCAATAAGAGCAAACGGGGTAAAAAGGGGAAAATCGGGCCTCTTTCTCTCCCTTATGCTGTCCACAGACGTATACTGTACCCCCAGAGCCGGAGTAGCACTCACACAAATTACCCTTGCCCTCCTCTCACACAGGCTCAGGATGTTTATTAAGAACCCTGGCTCCCTACTGAGTCTCTTCACTAAACTTCTAAACTTCTCAAGTTGACACAGTGTATCAATCATGTGATATTATATTTCCCATGAAACACAGGCTGAAATGTGATTGATCCTTCAAAGATGTCAAGCTGGTCCTCATGTCCTAGCAACTCAGAGCCTTCCAGTCACAGCTCGTAGTCCGCAGGCCCCGTGAGGATGTGGCATGAGTGCCCCTCTGACAGCCCGTGCAGCCCCCCGCCTGTGGAACTGTGGACACTCCAGAGCTCCAGCAATGCACGGCCCTGAGTGCTCCAGCCTGTGCTCCCCGCCCTGTGACATCGCCGAGGACGGCCATTTCTCTCCTACTCCTTCTACTTTCCTATCCTTTTACTTCTTGATACATTTTCCCCTTCCACCTTGAAAATAAGTCAACAATTTGCAACCACAACTGGACACACAAGAGGAGTTGTGTTATTCATGTCAGACTTTCTGAGTAACAGGACACTCGTAGCCCCCATAAAAGCACTGGACCCCATCCCTTTTTGTTGTCTTTCTTCTCTTATCCAAGGGACAAGAGAAAGAACAAGGACTATGCTTATTTCATTTTCACTATGTTTCTAAAACCTATAATAAAAATGCATAGTGTATGACAAGCATTCAGTAGACATTTATTTGCTGAATAAATAGATAAATGGACAAATGAATGAGAATACAAATGAACAAGACAGAAAGATACTTTTCAGAGCCATTCTACTGGTGATGCAAGAAATAAATCCACTTGCTTATGCTCAAATTAGGCTACGGGAGACACTAATTAAAAATGCAAGGCAAACTTAATAAATGTAGAAGCAATGAAGGAAATAGAAGATTGCCACCAGAACACCACTGTAATGATTTCTCCAGGCAATTGATGAATTCTAAAATTAATGAGTGGAAACTTTAGAAGAAACAGAAATTTGCATAGCCTGAAAATACCTCCTGAAAAAAATGTTTGTTATTATTCTGTCTTTAAGATATGCCCAGAGATCCTGTGATATTACTCCTTTGGAAGATAAACCTAAATTTACTTCCCTTGAGTGTGGGCTGAACACAGAGAATTGCTCCTGTTGTAGTAGAGTGCCTTGACCCCAGCACTGTCTTTTGATGTGGGTGACAGTCCTATGCATGGAGGATGTCACCAGTGTCTCTAGCTTCTGCTTGCTAGATCAAAAGTACCCCCAGCTCCATCTGTGATGAACAAATTATCTCCAGACACTATTCAGTGCGTTCTGGGGAACAAAATCAGTTTACAACCATTGGAGGAGGTAAACAGAATAGCTTATAGTGGAAAATCATTAAAAGAAAGATTAATATTTGCACACCTAGTAGAAAAGTGTGTTGTCATCACGTTCCCACCACATGACGAAATGAGGAATGTAGACAGTGTCATCATAAGGAAGCTCTAGCCACACATCCTGAGCTACCTTCCTCAAGTAGTCCTGATGGTTCCCTTCAAATGAGGGAAGGAGACGGAGAGCAGAGGGGCAGGGCTGCCAGGAAGAATCACCTAAAGGAGTGGTAGTTACTGACCAGCCACAGTGAACGGATATAACATGGCATTCTGGGCTGGTCAATTCTCAGAACAAACAAACAAAGCATGAGTACAAAAGGTGGTGAACTCTGAGTAACACACACACTTCAGCTCATGCTGTAACGCTACACCGGTGTTAATTTGTTAGAGTTGGTCCATGTGGTAAGGTTACATAAGGTGTTAATGAAAAAGGGAAAAGAAGAGTCAACTTCTTCTATTATCTTCATAGCATTTCTGTAAATCTAAAGTTATTTCAAAATAATGTCAAATAATGAAAAAGTGAGCTAGTAAGTGCCAAAGGTAAATGAATAGTAGAAATCACCTTTTGGTCTTTCTTTCTGTAACTGTGCCCCTCACATCATTTTCTGCTGGGTGACCCTAAGTTCCCATACATTTTGTCAGTCTAAATTCATATTTCAGCTTATGCGTTTAGTGACTTCTGGTTATAGATTTTACTATAGCTCCACGACAGCCTCATTTTCTAGGTAAACAAGATGATAAAATTGTCCAGCCTCAGGCTGAAAGAAATAATTTGGGTGATGTTTCCTCTAACCCAACTGCAATTGATGAAAATCTCTTGAAAGTAAATTACTTCCATTTATCCCAAATCTCATTGTCTTTCTGAATGTCTAGCTGATGCTAGAGGACCTCTGAGAATAGGCCTGCATTAGGAGAAATGAGGGCTTATGCTGCATGAATTTTTCTGCAGTGGTCCACTCATGGCTGCGCAGTGGGGTCAGTGAGGCAGGCATTAAGTGCTTCTAGCCTGAGCGTCATTTGGCCCATGTTGGGAAGTGCAGAACCATCTCCCGAAGGCCAACCAAGGTGGAAACGTGCAGCGTAGCTTCTGTGGAGAAAGGGACCATACATAACAGAACTGTGTCAGTTTTGATAGGAAAAAATATTGAGTATGTGTCTTAGACCATAACAGAGTATTTGAGACCCGGTAATTCACAGTGAAGAGGGATTTATTGATTCACAGTTCTAGAAGCTGGGCCATCTAAGGCTGAGGGACCGGTATCTGATGAGGGCCTCATTGTTGTATCATCTCATTGCAGAAAGGCAAACAGAGGGCCTGAAAGAGAGAAAGATCAAAGTCAGTGTCTAGCCCTCTGCAAGGCTCATAGTTGAATCGGCATTCACCGCCTATTAGGCCCATTCCCAACACTGTGGCACTGGGAATTAACTGCATGCTTTTGGGGGGACATACTCAAATAACAGTTTCATGATCCCAAAGCCTCACTTAGTTCTAAGCAGTTGTTCCCAAGCATCGACCTTAGCTGGTCTGCTCATCTAGTGCTCTGGGCTGGGCCAAGCTAGGATCTAATGCCTTTTGTTTAGCTCTAGCCTAGAGGAACATTTAGAGAAGATGCTCACAGATTACCTGGTGCGCTGCCCCAGAATAGTCACATATGAGCAGAGGAAGGAGATGGGCCTTACAGTACCTCCCAGGTGGCAACAGTTAGCATTTACCTCAGAGTGAGCTTCTGACCCCTTTCCCTGGGAGTATAGACACAGGCACACCTGAGAGAACATTGTCTCATTTATGACATCTGTCTTTGTCTGGATGTATTCAACAAAAAGTTTATTAGGGCAATGGATGGATTCATGAAGCCATCAGTTGGCAGATCCATCAGTGCTGACCAAAAAAGAATAAGCCTTGTGTTACAATGAATCCTTTTTTATTTAATCTGGTAATAGATATGCTTAAAATGTGCATTTTCTAACTGCAAAATAATAATTTTCTTTCTTTCTTTCTTTCTTTCTTTCTTTCTTTCTTTCTTTCTTTCTTTCTTTCTTTTTAAAGAGAAGATACCTTTAAAGCAAAATGAAAATTACCCACAATCTGCAAGGTGCAAGAAGAGAGAGACCCCAGACAGAAGCCTTGAAAGAAAATGTTTGCACTGTTTAACTTCATACATAATAAAATCTTTGTGCTATAAAAGACACCTTGTGAATGGTTTAATGACAACTTGAGAGACAATATTGGCAATTCATGTAGGAAAACAAAGAATGATTGCTCATGATGTATAAAGAATGCCTATATATCAATGAAAGAAAGAAAAATCAACAGAGGTTTTGGAGGTGGCTATGAACAGGCAATTTACATACGTGAAAACTAAAAATGTCCAATAAATGTTTAAAAAGATAATACAATTGGTGTCAGTAATTAGACATATATAGTGAGATATCATTTTTTTCTGGCCAAATAGATAATATCTCAGAAGAATCATGATATTAAATCAGTATTGGCAGGAAAACCAAAGCTATCACCTCTTCTGGTGGAAGCATGAATTTGATTAAATTTAGACATATACTTTGGGTAAAAGCAAACACAAACATCTTCAATTTTCTGATTGTATTAAAATTTTCAAGGCTTTTTAACTGAAAATATTCACCTACAGTGGGAAACTTATGGATACATTTATACAAATGTACATAAATAATAATAATACCAACCCTAAAGAAAGCTATAGGGCAAATATGGCAATATTCATGTAATTCAATTTTTTAAAATGAGCAAGAGTCCTGGAAAAACATTTCTCAAAAGAAGAGTCCAAATGGCCAATAGCGCCATGCACAAAAATGCCCACTCACACTTCAGCGGGAAAAGCGCAGCAAAGCACAGCAGTGAGGCATCACCTCACACCTTCTGTGGTGGCTCCTGTCAAAACAGAAGAAAACGAACACAGGTGAGAATGTGGAGAAAAGAAACTCTTACACAGTGTAGTGGTGGGAAGATAAATTAGAATAGCCATTAAGGAGAGGAGTATAGATGTTACCCAAAAATTAAAAATAGAATTGCCACATGATTTCTTAATCTCACTTTTGGGCATATATTCAAAGGGAAGTTAATCAATATCTATATTCCACGTTCAATGCAACAGTATTCTCTATAGTTGAGATATATCGTAAGTCTAAGTGTTTATCAATAAATTGATAACAAGTGATAAATATGCAGAATGAAATATTATTCAAACTTAAGATATAAGAAAATCCCCAAACATGTGAATGATCCTAGAAAACATTATGTTGAGTGAAATAAGTCAGATGCAGAAAGAAATATATTGCATGATCTCATTAACATGTGCAGTCTAAGGAACCAGAACTCATAGAAATGGAAAAGAGAATGGTGGTAACTACTTATTTGCGGGGACGGGGGTTGGGGGGCCAGTTTGAGACCAGGGAAATGAGGAGTCAAAGGCTGCAGAATTTCAATTAGGCAGGAAGTATAATTTTATGAGATCTATTGTCCAACACAGTGACTACAGCTATATCAGTGTATTGTATTCTTTTGACATTTTAAAATTTTCATTAGTATATGTTTGCAATATGTGTTGACTACCTTCATTGCAGGGACTTGGCACATGTGCATAACACATCTCAACTCTTTTTCCCTTCTCCTCCCTCACATCCCTTTCACGAGCATCAGATAAAGTTAATCATGCATATAGATTGACAGACAAACTAACAGGCCAAAAATCATACACACAACACAAAGTACACTGTTTTTAAGGGTAGGAAAATATTGGAGAATAAGAATGGAGAATAAGAATGTCTTCTAAGATATAGCAGAGGTTCTAAATGGGTTGCTAGTGGTATACTTTTATATGTAACTATATATATGTATATAACTTGCTTTTTAATAGATTTTAAATACAGTACAAAAATTATTAAGCCTATAAGGTGTTGGGTATGTTAATTAGCTTAAGTTAGCATTCTACAATGTAACAATGCATAGGACATCACATTGTACACTGCAAATATGTGCAATTTAGCTACCAATTTAAATGAATTAATTTTTGAAAAGAAAATGTATACTTGAGAAATTGAAATAATATTTGACGCTATGTACATATTCAACAATATTGACTATTCCTACTTTTAAAAAGAGAAGTTATTGTAGCATGGAATATAGTAGTCAACAAAATGTAAAATTACCCAAATGTTCATCAGAGAATTGTTAAACAACTTCTATCTGTGTTTGCACGATTGCTGATCAGTAGGTATTTGTTGGGAGAATGCCTGAATCATGGCTGGCTCTGCTGATTCTGCTTCATAATGCAGTTGCTACAACACCAGAAGATGCTGGAGCCTCTGCCCCTCTGATGCTAAGACTCCTGCACCACAAACCACAGAATCGGCTTGCAGCAGCGGGGCAGGGCCCTGTTTGGAGGCTGAGGGTGAAGACATCTCTGACATCAGAATGTTGCCCAAGCCCAACCAAATCTTGATTTCCCAAGCACAGCATCCTGATGCTCTGGGCCTTCCCAGAGGAGTGTGGCAGCTGAGTTGACCCTCAGCGTTGGCTCAGCTCTGCTCTGTCTGTCTGTCACTGCTGTGCATGCTGAGCCAGTCCTGGCCTCCTCTGAGCAGTTGCTGTGTGTTTGCATCCTGAACTGCAGGTATCTGTGCACAATTCCCCATGTGGCAATCCTCACTTGTTTCCTATTTTTATGATTTCTGGCTCAATTGGGGCATATGCTTGTTTTCTGGAGTTAACTGAACCAACCAGATCATGTGCTGGGAAAGAAAGAAGCCAGATTCTGAAGAATGGATGAACACATTTTAGAGATTGAACGCCACTCTCTGGGCAATTTCACACCTCTATTAGTCTACCTGTGGTGGTAGCAGCACTTGCCAAAATGTGTTCCAGGAACCCTTAGTGAATCCCAAAAGCCTTTAATGAATGCACACATTTAAAATTATTTTCAAGAGGCTACCAAACAGGATTTCTAAAAAAAATTTCATGTATTAAATTGTACTTTTACAGACAAGGTTTTCTAGAAGAAACCCTGCTATTTTTAAATGAATTATAAATATATATACTAATACACACACACACACACACACACACCCATATATATGTGGCCTTAGCTGTGCTCAATAATTTTAAGAGTACAAAGGGAATCAGAATCAAACATTGGACAAATCCTGCTGTATTTCACCATGGTTTAGTCCCCTCTTCCAAAGGGACTGACGAAGTGCTGGATCCTAAAGATGCTATGGCTTCAGTCTCTGTGCTCCAAGTCCAGTCCACGGCACTCTGTCCAGTTCCAGCCGCTGTGTAGCCCTGGGTGTCCCCAGCAGTCTGCCCCCAGTGGCAGCTGCCTTGGCTGGCACGGTCTCCCTGTCCCAGATCGTGCTGTCCTCACTTCTGTCACTCCTGCCTGTGAGTCTCCTACACCAGGAAGCAACTGTGGTTTCACTGCTGAACTGTTTATCTCCTTGTGGGGCCCTAAGAGATAACCAGGAGTGAAATCATCTACACAACTGCTTTTAGAAATTGAAAAACCACACATGCACGCAGAGTACATCTCATTGATTCTTTTTAGTTCTTTCATTTAAAACAGACTATTAAATTTAAATTATTCATTTTATATAGGCAATAGGTATCTTGCTTTTCAATTATTTGTGGGACAAGAAAATAGTTTTTAATACTCATTTGTACAACCAAGGATAATTAGTATAAAATTTGGGTCCATTTCATTAAAAATGCATTCGATGAATTTAATTTTGTAAAACAGGCAAAGTAGCCCTGGAGTAGAAAATATATACTTAAAAACATTTAATTGCTTCTTACTACACAACTTCATGGAAACAAAGTTATACAATGCTTTCTGTACTATGGACATTTTTGTTGCTTTTGGGTTTTTTTCTATTATGAATCATGCTGTGCTAAAAAATCCTATTCCTAATGTTCCCTCAAAACAGTGATTATTTCCTTAGTATGAATTATTATAAATTGAAATATTGCCCTGTAAAGTACAAAAAATGTTAAAGTTTTTTCCATTTTCAGCCAAGTTGGTTTCCAGGAGTTCTACCAAATTATACTCTTCACAGAAGCATGGGAGAAAATCCAGCTCCCTGAGTTAACACCCAATTTTAGTGGGCAAAGATATATTTCAACGTTGCTTTAAGTTTCGCTCTTTAATTACTAGTGTGATTAAACATTTTCCTCAATGACCTTCCTATGCAGGGTTTTGTGTGTGTGTGTGTGTGTGTGTGTGTGTGTGTAGAGGGGAGGAGTGGGTCTGGTTTATATATTTGTAATCATTCTGTCTCTGATCTTTAATCCTATTTTTTTACTTTTCCATGTTATTGACATCTCTTGGTGAACACACATTTTAATTGCTGAGTTAAATGACAAATAAATAACCCACATTCACTTAAGGATTTCCAATCACTGAACATTTTGGTCTAGTTTTTCTCTGTTTTAACTTTTGTCTGTGGTAGCTGTTCAGGGTTTTGTAATAAAGTACTCCAGACCGCTCTCACAGCAGAGATCGACCGCAGCCCAGTTCTGGAGGCCGAGGGCTAAGAGTCCAGGTGCTGTGCTGCTGGCTCCTGCTGGGGTGTCCAGAGGGCCTGGCCCAGACCTGTCTCCTAGCCTTGCTGAGGGCCAGCTTCTCCTCGCATCTCCCCTCATTGCTTTCTGTCAATCTGTTCTTTGTATCCAAGAACTCGTTTCCTAAGCATAGCAATCACTTGGGATCACGGGGCACCCTAGAGACCTGATTTTAACTTGATTACCTCTATTAAAGACCTATACCCAAATACAGTCACACTCCGAGGCACTGGGGGTTGGCACTTCCATGTCTGAATGTCAGGACTATGATTCAGTTAACAACATCATCTTCCAGCTTAATCTTGGTATGAACTTGTGCTTATTTTATTAAACTCTCAGGTATATTTTTGCATACTGTTAAAAAGAAAGTTTGCTTTCCTCCACACTAGAGATGAGACTTTATAAGAAACACCTTGAGACCCCTGGCAAGAGGCAAGAGGTGGATCTGCATGCCAAGGGAAAGTAAGGGGCCAGGACCCCTTTCCTTGGGTTCTGTGCTGCCGAGAGGAGGAAGAGCACTCAAGCCCTGGTTTACAGATGATTATGGGACAGTCACTGATGAGGTGACAGGCAAAGAGACAGAAATTTCCATGAGCAGAACCTGGGGACTCTAACCACCCTCTCTCAAGTCCCTGGAGTACCACAAGTGTGCCAGCAACATCTCCTGATAAAGAATGATCCATCTACACTGAGACCTCTGACAGATGGCTGGAAAGTGGGCTGGGAAGAGCCTGGCAGGAAAACAGCACCTCCCACTGAAGCACCCTTTCCTGGGGGTAGGGGGAGGGTGGCGATTACATATCACAGCTCTCATCCCCGAGGGACCTGCCACTGCCCACTGCACTCCAGGTCTGTCCTAGGTCCGCTCTGTGCACATTCATTTTCCAGTGGGAAGAATCTAATTAAGAAGCAATTTAGAATAATTAGAAGCCAGTAATAAATGAAAGGTAATGAGACATTGGATCTCCAGTAATTTACAAAGAGCTGTACCTCTCCTAATTACGCAGTAAGGTGCCTGCCAGACCGGGCACTGACTGAAGTGCACCCATTTGTTTGGGCAGAGTGGGCAGCACAAGAGGGCGCTGTGGACAGGTGAGTCCAGACTCCAGTGGAGGAGAGGTGCAAAGGGGCAGATGGCCAGCACCAAGGGGATAGTAACCACAGGTAAGCAGCCTGACCAGGCCCGGCGCTGTGCCGGGGGCTCCACCCGAGGATCCATGCAATCATGCAGTAACCTTTAAGGTATACGTTGGAACTCTGTTTGTTTGTTTGTTTATTTTTGTCTTTGTGAGCAAAGTCTTGCTATGCAGTTCAGGCTGGCCTTGGGCTCAGTTTGTACCCAGCCTGGTCTCAAACTTGCAACAAACCTCCTGCCTCAGTCTTCTGAGTGGTGGGATTGCAGGTGTGTGCCACCACACCCGGCTGCGACCCTGTATCCAGGTCTCCTAGAGAGACCTGGATAATGAAAGGAGGGGCTATTAGGAGTGATTCAAGCCTGCCTAGCACTTTCTGCTCTCCAACACCCCTCTGGAAATCCTGAGACGAGGGAGCTGCTCAGGGTGATCTCCTGCCCCTCTTGGGTTTCCTCCTAAGGAACATGGGCTGATTGGGGTGTGTAGTTCTTGCTTCCTAGTTTGACTGTTCTGATAGATAAGTCAGTTGCAATGGCCACAGAAGGATTTCCTCATTTGGAGGACAGAGGCAGACAAAAGCTGATGAACTTCACTTCAGCCCTAGGAAAGTTTTCTTTGCCCCCCCTCAACACCTTTGGTGGAGATGGCAATGGGACCTCACAGCTCTCACAAGTAAGCAGTCTGCCAGTAGTCACCAGTCCTTACAACAGGGCCTCTCAGAGACTTAAGTCCCAGGACAAACTTTCACCCTGAAATCTGTAGGCTTAAGCACATCTAGAGAGACACAGTCCCACAGATGGAAGCAGAACTTATGAAGTCATGAACAAATAGCAACTCTTAGCTCCTAATTTTGATGAATGACTGGAGGCAAGCCACAGACCAATATGGCAGGGAGAGAACGTCAGGCTTCTGGACCAGTCACTGTGGGAAGGAAACGCTGACATTTTCTCTTGGGCCCTCCACCAGGTACTTGCGAGGTTCCCGGA
The DNA here is from genome assembly GCA_004027455.1 of Hydrochoerus hydrochaeris. Taxonomy (NCBI): domain Eukaryota; kingdom Metazoa; phylum Chordata; class Mammalia; order Rodentia; family Hydrochaeridae; genus Hydrochoerus; species Hydrochoerus hydrochaeris. Next base: position 18,821 of record PVLA01008288.1, read on the forward strand.
AATGGCAGTCATGGCTGTGGCAGGTAAGGCATGGGAGACCACTCTGAGAACCACCCCCTAACCATGCCTTATAATGATTAGAAAAGGAATCAACTTATTAAGATCAGGAGTGAAGAAAAGAGCATTACTATTAACTTTACAAAAATGAGAAGGAGTAGAAGGGAGTCCTGTGAACAACTGTATACAATAATTTGACTTAGATGATTGGGGAAAAATCTGAGAAATACACAAACTATGAGAAATAGAAAGTGGAATCATTAGACCCTAAGGCACTGAATCCACAAAGAAAAGCTCAGACTCACACAACTTCACTTACAAATTCTCCCAAATACTAACAGAAATAATAGCAACTTTACAAAACCACCTAAAAAATAGAAGAAGAGGAGGCAATCCTGCATTCATTTTCCAACCCTAGGATTATATGGACACCAAATCCAGACAAAGAAAATACAAAATATAAAAATTGGAATAGATAATATCACTTCAACAAGGGAATAATATGAGAAACCTTATCATAATTTCAACAAATTAGGAAAAATGAATGAATTCCTCAAAAACCACAAGAGACTAAAATTTAGTCAAGATGAACTATACAATCAAAATAGCAATAAAGGAGCAAAGAAGTGGAATTCATTTATTTTTGTTTATATTTTTTTTATTTAAAGAGAAAAAAACAGAAAAGGGAAGCAATAATACAAAATTCCAAAAAAATGAAATAAAATAAAATAAAATAAACACTAAGAAATCACTAGTTGACAAATTACATACTGTCATCTTAGAAATAGTTGTTCAAGTTACAAAATTAAAGCACACAAAGTGGAGATTCAAACAGTGAGACTGCAAACAGTGAAACTGCTCAAAGATCCAACAAAAACTTAGCAATGTGGTTATCAATCCTACACACTTAAACATACATGCAGTTATATCCATTAGAGCACTTTCTTTTCCTCTCTTTTTTACAATAGCAATTACACATTTTGGTTTTATTACTCTTATAGTTCTTATTACTTTTTACACTAGAGACACAATGTGATATTTATAAATATGATTTTTATTTATGTAATGGAATTTATTGTTTAAAATTTTTAATATAGTAATTTCCAGACCCAAATGGTTCCTCAGAAAAGTCTACAAAACACAGATTTAACATCAATTTATACAGCCTTTTCCAAAAATAAAAAAGTAGGATCATGATCCAACTCATGTACAAAACTATATCCAAATTTTCAGATAGTATATAAAACCTCTATGAATTAACATCTCTCATAAAAACTGAATCAACAAATATGTATAAAGCTGTATATGTTGCTTGTGACCAAATGAGATTTATTACAAAGTGAATTTAATTAACTAAAGTAGATTTAATAATTGAAAAATTGATCAATCTACCAACAAAATAATATCAGAATGCTAAATAAAATGTAATAGAAATTGATGATTATAAAAAAAATTTCAAAAATTTCAAAATAGTGGGGAATTTCCTCACCTTGATAAGGAACAGTTACAACTAGCACCACACTTAGTAATAAATGGCAGATGGTACTCCCTTAGATAATAAATAAAATAAGAATGCCAACACAGAGCAGTTTTATTCAACTTTGACTAAAATTCTAGAAAATTGCATAAGGCAAAATTTAATAATAAGAATAAAATTAAGACTAGAAAGAAAAATATAAAGCTATCTTTACATATAAATGATAGGATTTTCTAGGTGGAAAGTCCAACAAATCAACAAAAATATCTCAAGACTAATAAGTTATTTGGACAAGTTTATAGGATACAAAGTCAGCATGTACACACGTACACATACACACAGTCACATATATTAAATGAATATTTGCAAGTAGAATTTTAAAGCATAATAAATGCCACTTAAAACCAATGCAAAGAAAATGAAACACATAAGAATAACAACACACATCATATCTATATGTCAAAGTTATGAAGTGCTAAAGCAAGACATCAGAATCTAAATGAAAGCAGATACTGAGCTCAGGTATTGGCAGACTTAGGATGCCACATCAATTCCCTTAAGCTACAGGAAAATTGATAGGTTTAATGCAATCTATACCAATATCCCTGAAGGTTTTTGTACATTTATATGTTTATTCTCAATTTTAAATAAAAAGGGATCTTTGTTTAGTAAGAAATCCTGACAAAGAACAAAATGGTAGGATTTATTCTATCAAACATGAGGTTTCCTACATATTTTCAGTAACTAACACAATGTTTTACTGGCATTGATCTAGACACAGACCAACAAAATAAATTCACACAAATACACAAATATAAGAACTAAAGTTATTTTTAAAATTTTATTTTAAAGAGAAAAAACTAAAACACAATTTCATAATAAGACAATAGTAGAGTAACAGTGATTAATACACTGTGAATTGTTATCTTCAAAACAGTTACTCAGAATACAATATATAAGCATATAAAATTGTCCAAACAATATTAATACAAACCTTCTTCTTCAATGAACTAAGAGAAGTTAGTGCTATAATTATCTTAAATCTATATGTATATTTTTCCCTTTTCCATTCCTTCTTTGCTCCTTTATCTAGCCCTGATTCACCTTGTTTTGAACAGTTTCTTTCCATTTCACAATATATATTGTACATTTTGGATCTTATTTACTCTTCCAGCTTCTCACACCAGGGAGGCAATATGACATCTTATGAGTTGGGTCTCAAATTGCATCCATTAACCTATAAAACTCTCCAGTTTATCATTCTTTATGGCTGAGTATTACTCCATTATATAAAAAGGTCACATAGTTTTTATCCATTCCTTGGTTGTTGGGCATTTGTGTCATTTCCAAGATTTAGTTATTAGAAATTGTGCCACTATAAACATGGGTGCACATACATTGCATATGATGATATTAATTCTTCTGGGAAGATGTGCATAAGGGAAATAGCTGGATAGAATGGGACCTCAAGTCATAGTTTTTTGATAAATCTCCACACTGATTTATTTCCCCAGTGGTTTCACCAGTCTACACTCTCACTAACAGTGAATAAATGTTTCTTTCTTTTTTTTTTTTTTGCACAGCCCATCTAGTATTTTTTATTTCTGAAGAACAACTGGCTATGATGTTTTCCCAATCTTAATTTCTCTTCTCAGTCTGTTGGTGACTTCTTTCATTGTGCAAAGCTTTTTAATAAGGTAAAATTACACTTGTTGATTCTTTGTAGCATTTTTTGTGCAGTTGGGGTTTTGTTCATGAATTCTCTGCTTACATCTAAGTATGCAAGATTTCTACCTATTTTCTCTTGCAGTAGATTTAGTGTTTCTGTTTTAATATTTGTTTAATTTTGGTGACAGTGATTGAACTCGCCAGGCAAGCGCTTATGCCACTGAGCTAAATACCCAGCCCCTGTTTCAATATTTAGATTGCTGATCTATTTTGACTTTAGTTTAGTGCATGGTGATAAACATATTTAGTTTTAGTCTTTGTCATGTGGAAATTTAATCTTTTCAGTACCATTTACTGAAGAGGTTATCTTTCTCCAGTGAATGTGTTTGGCGCATTTGTCAAAGATAAGGTAGTTGAGTATGTCTAGAGTTGTGTCTACACCTTTTATTTTGTTCTATTGAGCCTCAGGCCTGTTTTTTTCCCCCAATACCATATTGATTTTATCACAGTAGCTTTGTAGAATAATTTCAAGTAAGGGATTGTGATGCCTCCTGACCTACCTTTCTTGCCCCAAATTGCCTTTGCTATTCTAGGTCTCTTCTGGTTCCATATGAATTTTAGGATTGTTTTCTCTAATTCTGTGAGGTATACTAACGGTGTTTTGATTGGGATTGTATTAAATCTGTATAACAATTTTGGGAGTATGGCCATTTTCACCATGCTTGTTCCTATCCATGAGCAAAGGCTATGTTTCCATTTTTGATATCCTCTTTGATTTTCTTTTTTAGGATGCTGTAATTTTCAGTGTATAGATGTTCTTTGTTAGATTGATTCCTAAAACTTTCGTTTTCTGGATGCTATTGTGAAGAATGTGATTTCCCTAATCTCTCTCTCTCTCTGTGTCTGTCTCTGTCTCTCTCTGTCTCTGTGTCTCTCTTTCTGAGATTGTTGCTTGCACATAGGAAGGATATTGATTTTGAGAGTCGATTTTGTATCCATCTATGTTACTGAATTTGGTTAATAAATCTAGCAGTCTTTTTGTGGTGTTTGGCATCATCTATGTAGAGTATCATATCATCTGCAAATAATGATAATTTAACTTCTTCTGTTTCTATCCTTATACTTTTTATTTCTTTCTCTTGTCTAATTGCTCTGGCTATTGTTTTCAGAACTATATTGAATATGAGTGATGATAGTGAGCATCCTTGTCTTGTTCCTGACTTTAGATTGAAAGCTTTCAGTTTGTGATCAGTTAGTATGATATTAGCTTTTGATTTGTCATAGATGGCTTTTATTAGATTGAAGTAGATTCCAATTTTCTCTAAAATTTTTATCATGAGTGGGTGTTGGGCTTTGTCAAATGTTTTTTCTGCATCTATTGAGATAGTCATGTGACTTTTGTCTTTAGTTCTGTTAAAATGGTATATAACATTTATTGATTTACTTATACTGAACTGTCCCTGCATCCCTGGGATAAGTCCTACTTGGTCATGTTGTATACTCTTTTTGGTGATTCACTGTTTGCCAGTATCTCATTAAGGATTTTTGTATCTATATTCATTAGGAGAATGGTCTGTAATTTTCTCTTCTGGTTTCATCCTTCTCTTGTTTGGGTATCAGAGTAATGCTTGGTCCCAGGAATGATTTTAGAAGTGTTTCCTCCCTTTCTATTTCATTAAAGAGTTTCAGCATGAGTGCAATTAGATCTTCTCTAAATTTCTTATGGAATTCACCAGTGAATCTATCAGGGCCTGGGCTTTTCTTCATTGGTAGGTTTTAAATTATTGTTTCAATTTTATAGATTGATACCAGGTTATTTAGAATAGTTATATTTTCTTGAGTTTCATTAATTTGTATGTGTAAAGGAATCTGTCCATTGCTTCTGTGTTTTCCATTTTATTAGAGTACAAGTTCTAGAAGTAGGTATTGATAGATTTCCACAGGATATGTTGTGAATGTGTCCTTTTTCATTCCTAATTGATTGAATTTGAGTGTTTTCTTCCCTCTTTTTCATAAGTTTGACTAGAGATTTATCAATTGGGTTTACTCTTTCAAAGAACCAACTCTTTGATTCTTTGTTTCCTTGTATTGTTTTCTTAGTCTCCATTGCATTATTTTTTTCTCTGATTTTTATAATTTCCTCCATCATACAGGCTTTTGCTTTGATTTATTCTTCCTTTTCTAGGAGTTTGAGGTTCAACTTTGTTGTTTATTTGAGCTCGTTCTGTTTTCCTGATAAGAGTTCATTGCTATAAATGTCTCTCACATGCCTGCTTTCATTGTGTCCCATAAGTTCCAGTATGTTATGTCAGCACCTTTAATTAATTGTATATACTGTTCAATTTCTTCTTTAATTTCCTCTGTGATCTCTTGGTTTTTCAGGGGGATGGTATTTAATTTCCATATATTTATGAGTTTTTTGTGATTTGTTATTGGTATTGATTTCCTTTTTTTTTTTCCACTATGGTCATACAATATGCATGGAGCAATTTTAATTCCTTTGAATTTACTTAAGCATGTTCTATGGTCTAATATGTGTTCTATTTTGGAGAGTGTCCCATGTGCAGCTGAGAAGAATGTGTATTCTGATGTTGTGGGGTAGAACACCCTCTAGACATCTATTATGTCTATTTTTTCCCAGGTTTGTTTTAGTTCAGATATTTCTTTGCTGATCTTTTGCCTGGTTCATCTATCTAATTGTGAGAGTGGTGTATAAGGTCCCCCACTACCACTGTGTTAATGATTATTTAATTTTTTAAGTCTATTAATATTTGTTTTATGCAGTTGGGTCTACAAGTGTTTGTTGCGTATATATTTATGTTGTTAGCTCTTTTTTGGGAAGCCTTAACAAGCATGTAGTGACCTTTGTCTCTTTTGATCAGTCTTAGTTTGAAGTTCATGTTGTTTAAAAATAAAATAACTACTTCAGGTTTTTTCTGAGATCCTGTCACAGGGAGTATTGTTTTCTATCCTTTGACTTTTAGTCTATGAATTTCTTTTTGAGTGAAATGTATTTCTTGAATGCAGCATATTGTTGGATCTTCATTCTGGATTCCATTTTGCCAATCTGTTTCTTTTGATTGGTGAGTTGAATCTATTTATTTTGATGGTTATAATTGATATCTATTGGCTTTTCTTTTCATCTCATTTTCCTTTTGTTGGCTCCCTGTCTTTCCCCTCTGTTTAATTGCTTGTCCTACCTGGTAGCTTCTTTCTAGTGGTGTACTTGTAGTTTAGGTCTTTGTTTTCTTTTTCTGGAATATACTTCAGAGCATTCTGAAAAGCTACTTCAGTGGTCATGAAGTTTCTCAGGTGTTTTAAATGGAAGTATCTTATTTCTCCATCAGTTTCAAAATACAATTTTTTGGGTACATCAATCTGGGTTGGAATTTGTTGGCCTTTAGGGCTTGAAATACCTTACTCCAACCTATCTTTGATTTGAGGATTTGTATTGAGAAGTCTGCTGTGATTTGAATGGGTTTTCCTCTATAGGTGATTTGTTTCTTTTCTCTAACTGCTTTCAATATTTTGTTCTTGTTATGAATTTCCAGAATCTTAATTATTATATGCTTTGGTGTAGATTTATTTTGGTCATGGCTGATTAGAGTCCTATATGCTTCATTTATTTGTATGTCAAATTCTTTATACATGCTTGGGAAGTTTTCATGCATTTACATTATCTCCAGCTTTCTCATCGACCCCAATCTATATTACATTGTTTTTCTTTGTTTTATCTTTAGTTGTTGGACTTATCTATTACGGTATCTTGCTATTTTAAAGATTTCTTTCTTTTCATGATGACTAGCCACAATTCTGTCTTCAAGATCAATATTCTATCCTCATCTTTGTTCAGTCTGTTGCATATATTTTCAGTGGAGGTTTTTTGTTGAATTTCTGTTTGGTTCAGCTTGATGAATTTAGTTTTTTCTATGTTGGGCATTTATGGATTCCACATTTTATGAAGCTCTTCTGTGCTTCAATTGTGGCAAGCCTAATATCTTTCATTTTGAGCATCATTTCTTTTTGTACCTGAGAGATTATTTTCTCTGTAGTCTTTTTTCTCTTTTGTTGCCATCATTTCAGAGAGTTCTCATGCTTGACTTCCAAATTAGTCTATCTCATTGTGCTCTGGGGTTGTCCTTTGCTGTTGTTGTTCAGTTGCTGGGACTGAGGGTTGCATTTTGCTTTTGTGCCTTGTGATTTTCTATTTTTTATTTTACTTTGTTTTCTATGTTGATGCTTGCCAATTTCTTATGATAAATAGCTTTATTGCTTATTTCAAGGTTTCCCCAGGGGATGTCTGTTCTTCAGAGATATCTTCTAGATATAGGTGATTCTTTGTGTCTATCCCAAGGACCTACTTCTTCAGTTTGTTAATGTTGATAATTTACTGTTTGATTCAGCACTTAGTCCTTTGGTGTTGGACTATGGTGGTGTTTATGACCCCATACAATCACAATATCATCATACAAGTGAGAAAAATGGAATATAACGTGTATGACATCCTAGCTAAATTAGTACAATTAGCCATAGCAATATATTCAAGCACAGCTTAGCTACTAAAATCTGTGGAAACTATTATTCTGGTGCCTTTAACCACAGGAGCAAATTTTAGTTATATAAAAAAATTCAACATATACCATGTACTTGTATGTGGTGATTTTCCCCCTATTGGAGGGATTTTACCCAGTTGCAGTGCCAGGGTGGGGAGGTTAAGATGGGAAAAGGACCAGAAACAGTGATGAATAAGGTCACATGTAGTAGAATTGAGGCAGGAAGTCAAAGGGAGGTCACCAGGTTCAGGGAAACTGGAGGACGCAGAAGGGAAAGAATGAAACAGCAAGCAAAGGGATACTGAAGTGGATCAGAATGAAAAGAGACAACATTTACTCACATGAAAGTATCATGAATTCAAGAGTTAGTTGAGGAAAGAGAGGAAGAGGATCAGGAGAAGAAAACAAAAAGAAATATAAGAAATCTAAGCAAGGAAAAGACAGAAAAAAGAAACAAGGATTACAAAACAGTTAAAAAAAGAAAAAAATAACAACAACAAAAGGAATCAAAAACGAAAATAACCATAAAATACAAAACAAAACAAGACAAATCTCAACCAGACAGGAAAAGTGTAGTTAGTCAGAGAAAGAAAGGAGAAAAAAAGTAGTAGAATTCCTCTGGTGTAAACAGCTCTGGGGTAGTGTCCAAGCTAGATCCCAGAAGTTCACTGTGTACTCCAGCCTAGTTTGCTGTGGAACTTTGCTGGGTATGGGTTTGGTCTTGCCTCTGGATGTGGGGGCTGGTTGGTCTTCTCTTGGTGGAATTCTCCAGGGCCCTTTGATAGTGAATGGCAGGCCTGCCCACTTCCATACTGTGTGCCTGGGTGCCAAAGCTCAATGCTGGTTCAGCAGACTTACCAACTGCTGGCTCCTCACTGCTGCTTCTGACTTTTCCATCATGCTGATCTCTCCCGGGCCTGCTTGTGTACCCACAGTAGAGCCTCATCTCATCGGTCACATCTGTGCACCCCTGCCAAGGTCTGGCCTGGTCTCACTGGTTGCTCCACCTTCCACAGGCTTGTGTGCTTCTGGGTCTGGCTCTACCTGGCTGGTCTTACTGAGATGCTCTACCTATTGCTGGGAGTGTGCCTCACTCAAGTTATTTTTGCCAGATTATCACACCAACTCTGACTGAGGAAATATACCATTTAACAAATGAAGAAAAAGCAATTTATCATTGGCTATTCATTAGAGGAAAGAAAAAACGTTAAACTCACAATTTTTATAGTAAATGTTTTTGCAAATAACTTTAGATATAAATATAAGCATAGGATTATAAAACCTTCAGAAAAAAAACATAAAATCTTTGGGATCTAGTTCTAAGAAAAGATTCTGAGATTTAACATCAAACCCTTGCACCAAAAAGAAAAAAAAATTGGGCTTCATGAATGTTTATAAAGGAAACCCATACAAAGAAAATATAGAAGGCTAATTACAAAAATATAGAAGGCTAATTACAAACCTCGTATCTGTCTAAGAAATGTACCTAAAAATAGAATTTTCAAAATTCAGCTGTAAAAACTGTGCATGTGCCTAGTTAGAAAATTGGTAATGGAATAAAAAGATATTTCAATGAAGAAAATGAAAAGAGAAAATAAGCATACAAATAATGTTTAGTATAGTTAGCCATTTAAGAAATTATAATGCCAAAATAAAAAGTTAAAAAAATGACAACAATAAATACAAAAAAATGATAGGAACTAGATCTTTCATAGGTGGATAGTTGGTCTGCTCTTTAAAATACAAGTTGATCATTAAAAGAAAATTGTCTTAATATACAACTTCTATGTGACCAGCCTATTGCACTACAAGGCATGAAAATTTACGTTGCCATAAAATCTGTACTAGAAACTTTATTTTTAATGATGAAAACTTGAACTCATTCTGTATTTCTTTAAACTGGAGAATATTCAAGGAAAGATAACACAACACACACACACATATAACAAAAATACAGAAAAACTGTGGACTATATGAAGATGAATATGTGAATTGTGATATTATACTGTAGTTTGGTAAAAAAAAAATCCATGGACCAAAATCTTTTATATTTTTAAACAAAATTCTAATGAATCAGCAATATGGAAACTTTTTTTTTTTGGTACCAGGGATTGAATTCATGACCTTGCGCAGGCACTTAAGCCACTAAGCTAAATTTCCAGTCCTATTTTTATGTGGCCTGACTAGCTGGAAAATCTCTAAGCAATACAAGATTGATTTATCATCTAAAAATCAATTATACACCACATCACTATCACATTAGTGGCAAAAAAAAAGAGACAGCATTCAACACAATTTTATGCTAAAAGTTTAGAAATTTAAGGAAAGATCCTCAACCCAATAAACAATGCTTACAAAAAAATCAACAATCACTATTGTACATAATGTTGTTTTTGCTAAAATCAGGATAAAGACAAGGATATCTACTCTTGTCTCTTTGACTTAGGGTTGTGTAGGGCCTCTAGCCAATACAATAATCCAGAAAATAGACAATGATTGATAGGCATGAAGTAAAACTATCTTATCTATAAAGGACAATATATAAATTCTATAGCAATCCAGTGTAAAAAAGTATTAGAACTAATAGATGAGTTCTGCAAGATTTTAAGATACAAGATTAATATATGAAACTCAATATTGAATAAACTTCAAGTGAAATTAGGATAACTTACTACCATCAAGAAACATTGAATATTTAAGAGTAATCATTACTAAAGGAGTGGGGAGAAAAGAGAAAGCTACATAATTATTGAAAAAAAAATTAAAGACACAGTAGCCATGTTTATCCATAGGGGATTTGTTCTAAGACCCCAGTGGATGCCTAAATTCATGAAATATATATATGCCTGAGCACCATATTTTTCCTATACATGATAAAGATGTACACATGACAAAGTTTAAATTAAATATATTCCACACAGTAAGACAGTAACAACAATACTTGATAGTAAAACAATAATTCTAACAACATGCTAGAATAAAAGTTGTATGTATAACTGTCTAACTGTCTAACTAAAAAACTTTTCTTTAATATTTTTTGACTACCATTGGCCATAGTAACTGACACTGTGGAAAGTAAAACTGAAGATAAGAATAGCTGCTGCATAAGTAAATACAAAACATTTCCATAATTATAGATGTGAGAGCTTAATATTATTACTGCAGCAATTTTCCTAAATTGTTCCACAGTTTATAACCTGCTAAAATCTCAGCTGCATTTTTAAACAGACACTACCAAGCTGATGCTAAAGTTCATATGGAAATGCAAAGGATTTAAGAATAACCAAACAGTTTTGAATAAAAAGGACAAAGTTAGAGGACTTACAACCTTATTTCAAATTTTTCAACAAAGCATGGCAATTTGGTAATAACAGAAAAATAGACAAAGATCAATGGAGTAGAATTGCACATTTAAAAACAAATCTTCACGTTTGTAATTTGATTTTCAACAAGCATACCAAAAAAATGTAGTGGGAGGAAAACATTGTCCAACAAATGAGGCTAAGGATACCAGACATTCTTACACAATTGAATGAAATTGTAACCCCATCTCACACCATACACAAAAATTCACTGATATTCCTAGACCTACACATAAAGTCTAATAATGTAAGACTTCTAAGAGAAAATATAGGAAAAATCTTCCTGCTTGAGTTGGATAGAAGTTTTTTAGCTACCACAATAAAAATGTAAGCAACAAAAAAAAAAAACAGACACAGAAAAAACACACATTGCACTTCATCAAAATTAAAACTTTATGTTTAAAGGATATCATCAAGAAATTGAACATCAAACCAGAGAACAGGAAAAGAGGATTTTAAATCATGCACCTGATAAAGGTGCATGATACTATATTTTTAAAACTATTTTCACAACTCAGTGATAAAAACCCGGCTTTTAAAAAAAACAAAAATTTGAAGTCACTTCTGTACAGAATATAGGCAAATATCCAATAGCTACATGAAAACACACTCAGCACAATAAGCTTTCAAGAAAGTTCAAATCAAACTCACAATGAAATACCACATTATACCTTCTAAGAAGCTATAATAACATAAAAAATCAGTAAAAAATTTGCAAAAATATAGAGATGCAAAATAGTGCAGCAGTCTTCTAATGTGAAATGTAGCTTATCCCAGCATTTCCTAGCCTAAAGATAGAGTCACAAAAAAATGAAAAATAAAACTTGCACCTAAATGTTTAAGGCAGCATTTTTTATACATGAACACTAGAAACACTGCACCTTTCTATGCGCTACAGTTTGAGTTAACCATGGCTTCACATGGTGCAGTTAGATCCTCATTGAAGTTATTAAGAAAGTAAAAACTTCAATCTAAGGATGGTGTTCACAGGGCAGGACCTACGGAAGAGATTAGCATTGGCTTTTCACTGTGGTGCACCCATGGTTGAACTTCATTGGATCTTTAAGAGAAAGAGACAATGGATCCTTAAGGAGAGAGAGAGAGAGAGAGAGAGAGAGAGAGAGAGAGAGAGAGAGAGAGAGAGAGAGAGGAGCCCTACACCACCTCAGGACTGGGGCAGCAATAAGGCCTTTATTAAATGTAGCCCCTTCATCTTGCACATTCAGGACTATGAGTCTAATAAATCTCTTTTCTTGATAACTTGCCCAGTGTCGGGGGCTGGATCATGCAGTGGCTAAGCTGATGACCACAGTGCTCTGAAGACAATCTAACACCACAGCAGAGAGCCAAGGATGGGGCTGACACAGCAATAACTGCCAACCTTAGAGACAGGATCATTCTCTCAGTGAGCAGGATTTACTGCTTTGAATGTCTTTGTTCTGACTTCTTAATGCCCTGCTCATTTTCATAGGCTTTTGCCTCAGATGTGCCCTCCACTTCCTGCACAGCCCTGAATTTGAAAGGACCCAGTACATATGGGCAATCCAGAGAAATCTGTGTCTTACTTCCAAGAGAACTCTGCCTCCCCCAAATCATACTACTTGTCTCTTTTATTTAAACCTACACTGTTCACTTGTTTCAGGACATCAGGGACCCAGCAAAGCCCCTGGTAGCCTAGACCATACCATCATATTACTATCAACAGGAAATGGACCAGTAATGCACTGTTAGATGAAGAAGCTGCATAGAAACAACAGGAGATATTCGGCCGTGAAATGGAATGAAATGCTCATGACATGAATAGAAAGTAGAAACACACTATGTGAAAGAATCAAAACAAAAGTGACAGCACATTACAGGATTCTACCCAATGGAAACCTCTGAGTAAGCAGAGCTACAGAGACAGAAAAGATTAGTGACTGCCCAGCCCGGGAGATGCCACGAAAATGGAGGGACTGCTGAAGCACAGCATATCTTTCGAGGATGATCAACATATTCCACAATTTTATGTTAATAGTGTCTGCACAACTCTGTGAACTAGGTAAAACCCCTGGAATTGTGCTGTTTAAATGGGTGAATTTTATGTTTTGTGGATTATATCTTAATAACACTGTTTAAAAAAATTAAACAGTTAATACCACAAGGATCTAAGAAAAAGCAGTAAAATTCAAGTTATGTTAAACTACCAGTAAAAGAAATTGCAGTAATATCCTAATGCTTACATTCTGTGGTTCAGTTTGCTCTTAACTGAAGAAATGTCCTGCAGGCTACCACACAAATTTTGCTCAAACACACCCTTGGTTTGCTATTATATGCACTTGAAACTTCCAAGAATACCACTGAAGAGTTGTGTGACTTCAGTGAAGTCCTGGGTGCCTTTTGACGCACTCTGATTGTCACTGTGTGACCTTTCTGAACCACCCCATGGGCCAGGTGATGGCCCTGGAAGAGGGGCTCTCAAGGTGGAGGACTTGGTGTCCTGTTTGTCTGATGCAAGTCTCATGCTGACGTCACTCTAGAAATTCCGTGACTAGAATGTCCGGGGCAATCAGTATTCCTGGTCAAAGCCTATACCTTTTCATATTTCTGCTAAAGTCATATTTTCTCCTACATTTCTATTCCTTTTCAAATTTCCTTACTTTTTGTTGGCTCAAATTCCACTTCCATCCAGAAAGGCTCTTTGTTTGCCACAGTCCATCCAAAATGTGCAGTTCGTTGCTTTGGTTGTATGCATTGTGGGTGCCGCTCATTTGGCAGCACCTAGAAACTGCCTGGCACCCCACTGGATTTTCTGAGTAAATACTATGTGCTATGCATTATGCTAAGAGCTTTCCATTCGGTAGGTTATTTATGTATGAATTAATCTTATTTTTTCATCAATAGCCAAGTAAGCCATTCTGAGAACTTTCATTCTTTCCTATACTTCTATATATATCAAAATATCCCCCAAATTCTATTATACTAACATTAAAGTTAGTATAATAGGCATAAGGCATTTTGAATTGTAATTTTCATTTATTTTTGCTTTTGACAAAAATGCTGAAGAAAATTGGCTTATTAAATAAAGTAGTAAGGTTTGGTTCACACACTGTCAAATCTCAGTGATTTCATTGATTTTTTTTCTTTGTATATGTTAATTAATGTACTTTAGTTTTGGAGCAATTTTAGATTTATAAACAAAAAATCATGGCATACAAACAACTCCTATTCCCTCTCTCAACCCCTTCAAGTTTTACTTTCGATTAACATCCTGCATTCGTGTGGTGAGTCACTGTTGCTACCTTACTATTAACTAGGTCCCTGGTTTACATTAGGGCTCATTCTTTTTGAGGTATATTCCATGAGTTTAAAAAAATTAATAGTGACATGTGCCTACCATTACAGTATCATCTAATGTATTTTAATTTATTATATTGAGAATCTCCTGGGCTCCCCCGTATCCTTCCTCCCTCCTCCAATTGCCTGATTTTGCCATATATTTGGAACCATACAGTCAGTATTAGCCTTTTCAGATGGGCTTTTTCACTCTGAATTTAAGCTTTCTCTATGTGTTTTTGTGACTTGATAGCTTGTTTTGTTTTACCATTAAGTACTATTTCATCGTGTAAATGTAGCACAGTTTGCTTATATACACACAAATTAAAATACATTTTGCTTGTTTCCACATTTTGATCATTATTAACAGTTTCTATAAATATGCATGCTGTTTTTCTGTTGACATACATTTTCACTTATTTAGGTAAATCATCGGTTTGCACTGTAAAGGTATATTAAGTTTTGTAAAACCTTGACGGAATTTCTTCCAAAGTCGTTATATATCTGCATTCCTACCAACAGTGAGTGGGAGCTCTTCCTGCTCCATGTCTTCACCAGTTGTCATGCAATCAGAACTCTTGGGCCATTCTAGAAGGGGGTAGTGGTCCTTCCCACTCTTTCAGTTTTCATTTCTATGTACATGGCTCAGAATCACTTTGTCTGCTTATTTGACATTGCTATGGCTTCACTGATGAAACAACTGTTCAGATCTTTGCTGACTGACTGTTAAAATTGAGTTGCCTTTTTTTTTTTTTTTGAGTGTTAAGTGTTCTTTACATCCTTGGACACCAGTCCTTTGTCTGGTACATGCTTTGCAAACATTTTTCTCCTACTCAGTGGTTTGCCTTTTCATTATGATAACCCTGACTGTCACAGATAAAAAAATTTTAATTCTAATGAAGTCCAACTTAGCAATTTTTCCTTTCAAGGAGTATGCCTTTGTTATTGTACCTAAAAGGTCATCTAAAATTTTCTTCTGTGTTATGATCTAGGAGTTTTATGGTTGCTCATTTTATACTGTGATCCATTTTTAGTTATCTTTTGTGAAGTATAAAAAAGTATACCTGAATACTTTATCTCATTTATTTTCATGTGGATGCAAAGTTTTTCTATTGCTGTCTGTTGAAAAGCCTCTCTTTTCTTCAATATATTCTGTTTGGGTCTTTGTAAAAGTTTAGTTGGTTCTGTTGTTTTGGAGCTTCCTAGCAAACAGCCTCTCCATCCTTTTAAAATTGCACACACTGGCTCGCTTGTTGTTGGGTAGTGTTGGTCCCATGAGTGTTTTCTCTCCTTGGCATTACGTTGGCTTCTCTGAAGTCTTTACTTTCCACATAAATTTCAGAAACAGTTTATCTTTGTCCACAAAATAGTTTGCTGGAGTTTTGACCGGGATTCCACTGAATCTACAGATTAGTTGGAAAGAGTTGACATCTTGATAATTTAGTCTTTCTTTTCACATTTATAAAAGAACTTTATTTTCATGCTTCTTTGATTTATTGCATCAGTTGTTCTAGTTTTCCTAACATAGCTCATATATATTCTATTACATTTATACCTAGTATTTTATTTTGGGAGACTACTAATGTAAGTAGAATTCTGTTTTTAGCTACAAATCACAATTGTTCATCTCTGGTATATTAAAACATCATTGAATTGTGTATATTAACATTGCATACTGTATCTTTGCTATACACACTTTACTCCAGGAGGGAGTTTCTGTTGCTGATTCCTTGGGATTTTCTGTGTGGACAATCATGTTGCATGGGAAGAAGGGCAGCTTTATTTCTCTCTTCCACATCTGCATAGCTTTTATTTCCCTTATCTAATTATTGACTTGCTAGAGCTCAGGAGCTTCTTCTAAAGGAGTAACAAGAATGTACATCTTTGTTTTGTTCCTGATTTTTGGCGAGACACACTCATTCATCAGTAAGCATGATGTTAGCTGTAATAGTCTAAAATTTTTTTTTTACCAAAGAAGTTCCTTTCTCTTTCACCCAAATTGATCTTACCTTTTTGAACAGATAAGTCATTGTAAGAACTTTCATTCTCTTCTGATTCCATCTGTATGAAAATGTCCTCTGACTTCCATCATTAAACAAAATTTAAGGCTTAATACAAACTAGTAGTGAATAAATTACTTGTTTATTTCCTGTCATTTTCACTCATTAATTGAATTCACTTATTAAATGCAGTAAAATCTTTTTATATAGTCACTGCCACATGTCAGTGAGTTTCAGTGATTTTTTTAAAATTTTACCTTCCACTGATGTCTCTATTCTGCAATACAGATTTGAAGAACACTGATGCCATGAGCTGCACTATAACAGGGTCCTAGATAAGTTCTCCCATCCTTCTTAGCAAGACTCATGGTGTGTTACCATACTGAAGTCTCCAAGAAACTCTGTGGTAAAGAATTCTGAGTAATCCTGGTAAACACACCTGATGGTGAAACTTGTTTTTCACCTTTCAGCTCCACATATTCTACAGATTTGATAATCCACAAAATACATTTTGAATAACACCTCTCTTAGTTTGTACAGGTCATTATATGGATTTCTTTTCTAAATACATCTCCAGGCACATATGGAAGATCAGTGCTCCTGTACAGGTAACTTTTTTTCTGAATTTACAGACTTTTACTTGAGACAAGGTGAATAATATTCCAGTTTTCGATGCCAGTGAATAGTGAATTTACCTTGGTAGAACCACTCTGTGGCTAACTTTGGAAACCTCCAGGTCCCTCATGATGGAGATTTTCATAGGAGGGGACCATGCAGAAGCACTGGTCACTAACTGTAGCACATGAACCTAACTGCCCATCACTGGACTGGTGGTTATTACTGTGAGAGTGAACGGCTCCCACACTGCCCACAGGTCCAGAATTGGTGAGCTGCCTGGGCGTCCAGTCCAAATCTGTATGCCACGTTGTCCTCCCCTGGCTCTGACTCACAAGAATCCACTCCAGGCCTACAACAGTGGGCTCTGGGTCATCAGAGCAGACTCATGGAGTGTGATATGGGAGAAACAGAGTTTTCAATTTAACATGGTGGCTTGGCTTTTACAGAATGACTTTATACAAATTGTTCTTTTTGATGAACTCACAGACAGTAGTATAGTTATCTATCATAATTTATATATATATATGAATATATAAACAAATATATAATCTTTTCTCTTCTTTCATTTATTTAATGCCAATATCTTATAATCTGAACAACTACTTTAATGATAGCAGTACAAAATATATTAACCAGTGTTAATCTTCTATTATTTTGTTTTGAAATTCTGTATCATTGTTTTTGTTCTTTTTTTTGTTTTTTAAAATAAAAAAGATCTTACAGCAGAAGAACATGCTGTCAGTGTAACATCTAACATCTTTTTTCCTTTTAATTCCATAGAGATACAAAGTACCTTATAACCTACTGATTCCCAGTAGAAACTGTATTATTTATATTTTTAAAAGCTTTAAGAGTTTCTTTAAACACGAGTGTATTTATGGCAATTATAAAGAAACAGTCTCACTTTGTGACTGGGTAGCTTACTTATAGGCTCATAAAACAATAGAGTATAAAACTGTAGGAGAACCTGGAGGTCATTAGACTGAATTCAGACACCGAGAAGAAGCTCTTCAGCCTTCCTAAGAAGATATTCTATCCCTGCCTTTCCTACTTGAGTGCAGGCAGCTGCTTGTCCTGATGGGTCCCACCACCCCTCTACAGCATCACCCTGAGGACTGGGCCTTTAACACACTCACATTTGGGGCATGTTTGCGCTCCAAACCAAGGCTGCTCTTCATGTCAACATCCCCTGCATATTGGTTACTTCACTGGAACTTTCAAAAGCTCCCAAGGAAGAAGTAATGGCAGTACTGACAGGTGTTCAGAGCAAGGGAGCCTCCATCTCCTTGAAGCTGGGTGGCAAATCTCCACCATGCACACTGGGGAGTGGCTGTGTCGGTGTGTATGGTTTTACCCTATTTAGCTTGTTGCAGGGCTGCATCTCCAGAGGCACTAACTCAGGGACACAGGACTGTATCCCCCAGGGATGCATATTGTAGTGGCTGGAGGTCTGTCCCTGGTATATGGATGGGACCAGGAAGAAGCCCTGGGAAGCACGGAGCCAAGTACAGGAATCAGGGGACTAAGAGAAAAGAGTCTCATGATTGGTTGTTCTTTCTGTTAATTCACAATAGAAAATTCAGAGACAACAATATCAAGATGGAGGTAAGGAAAAACGAAGGAGAAATTCCTGGGCTTGGCTTTTCTGGGACAAGAGTGTCTCCAGGCAGAGACCTGACCACTATGTTAGGAGGCCTTCTGGAATCTGAAACAGAAGCCTGTGGCTCATGCAGTTTTCCAGGCTTGCTTGGGGAGAGGCCTTCACTTGTCCCTGAGTGTCTAGTTCATTGTGTGTGGATCTCACCAGCTCAGGAGCAGGGCAGGGATGGCATGGCGGGAAGAGATGGAGCTCTGGGGAAGTCTGCTCCCTTCTGCTTTTTATGTCATGACCAATATTCAGGGTCCTTGGCGACTAAAACTGCACTGTACTGGGAAAGGGATTCCGAGAACACAGGGTTTTATCATCATGTGGCTGTGACACCCTCACTCCACAAGACACGTGTGCACACAAAGGGCTAAGAAGTGTGGATGGATGGGGACTGCACGGTGGCCCTGGCAGTTCACAGAGAGAATCCAGCAGAGCCCCTTCAGGGACCAGGACATCAGCACGGGTGTCCAGGATGAGTAGAGTGCTTGTGTTGAAGAGAACCCTGACTCTGAGCAGCAAAACGGGCAGCAAGTTGTGGCGCAAGTTGTGCTAACACCTGCAGCAGAATAACTGAGGCCTCAGCAGCCCGCTGCAAGGCACTTTCTGCAGAGCGTGACCCCTCTCCACACTGCTGCTCTTAGATGCTCTCCTCTCTCACTCTTCCTGCTTTCCTTGGATGTGTTCTGAGTGACAAGAAGGCCTGATAACTTTCTCAGGGACTGTTCGGTCTATAAAGGAAGACATGGTAGATCAGGATCTAACACGGGATGTGATGTCATGTCTGAAGCTATCCAAGCCCCTGTGTATTGCAGGGAACCTGTTAGTATTGAAGACTGAATGAGTACTAGTGAAATTAGTTTATCATGTATTACACTGAACAATTGGAGTGGACTCAAGTGGTTGAGTATCAGAGATGTGCTCAGCATCACTGAGAAGGGCCTGCAGTTCCAGTTCTGGAAGTATTAAATTTTGCAGCAAAATAGTAAATGTGTATGTATACCCACATTGAATGAATAGAATTATTTATATGTATTTTAGTCCTAATATGCAATTAGGTCCTAGAGCCATTGTGAATATGTTGACAAAGCTTCTTTGCATAACTTTTTCCTGGGAGGCTAACAACATATTTCATGGAAGGTACTGTTAATTCATGTGACATGGTGACATTTACCTCTAAGGTGCAGCTCATGACCTTTTCACATCACCTCTAGGTAAAACAGGCAAGCCTCCCCATCCCTCTGCATTAAACTAAGCAGCAAGTCCAAGGCTCCTCTGGGCAGTTGAGCATTTCTGAAAAAAGCAAGAGCTAGGGTTCAGCAGGACCTCCCACTTGGGTAGAGAGTGGATGGGCCATGCTCAGGTGAGCTGCTTTGCCTGCAGAGGGTATAGGCAGCTTACAGGTGTTGTGTTTTGGGGGAAGCTCTTGTAACCTCTCCTGCTCTCCCACCCATAAACCCCAGCCCAGCCCCAATGTCATAGAGAGATAGAGACTGGGGAACCCCAGAATAGCCATTTCCCTCATGTGCATCTGAAGATCCATGCCCAACACAAAGATCTTCTCATGAAAGTTGGCTTCTCATAAAAGTTGGCCCATTGTCTGTTGCCATATCAAAATACTTGAAGGAGAAAGAGAAGATGTTTATTTAGCATGCAATTTTGGACATCCAAGACATCCATGGGGCCATCTCTTATTCTAGTAACAGCTTTCTAGCTACATCACAATGTAGTAGATGGCAGCTCTCTCTCTCTCTCTCTCTCTCTCTCTCTCTCTCTCTCCCCCTCTCTCTCTCTGTGTGTATGTGTGTGTGTGTAAGAGAGATCACATGATCATATCACATGACCAAAGGAAGTTAGAGAAACAGCTGAGGCAGCCACACTTCCTTTAAAACAACAAATTCTTGCAAGAATGAATCAATTCCTTGGGGCCAGCATTAATCCCTCTGGAAGGCAGCACACTTATGATCTAATTGCTTCCCACAAAAATCTACCTCTTAACAGATTCCACTTCAACTGCACTGGGGATCAAGTTTCCAGCATATGAACCTTGGGAGACCCATTCAAACTATATCTGTGTAATGACAAATTATTTTTATATAAATTAATCAAGAGAATAAAGGGATCATAATTTGAATTCTACAGATTTATTCCTTCATTAACAAGATACATCTTAAGCCACTGAGCTCTGAGTGATTACTATACAGACGTTTTAGCTAACTTTTTGTTGAAAATAATACCGAAGTAGTGGTATTATTTTCTCAGAGAAATGACTGGAAAAACAATGGCAAGAAATATTTGCAAATTACTTGGCCAATATAATATAAGAAGAATTGCTTTACCAGTAAAGGGGAAACATGAGGAAGAGAATGAACTACAATGCTATGGAAACTAATAGAAATAGAAATTAATTTAGGCCAATCATATAAAATCAGAGTCCTCCTTTGGAGGAATGATAAAATGCTGTAATTTACTCCAATACAATGAGTTTCTCTTTTTAAAGAAAATATTTCTTTTCTCCTTGTTCCCATCCCTGTCTTTCTAGTGCAGTAGACTTCAGCATTTCTGTTGGAGAAACAAGCATTGCTGAATGACTGTGGTGTTTCCCCCACCAGGCAATGGGGCACAGAGACAGATGTTCTCTGACCTGCTAGTGTTTCCCATTTGCCTTCTGACTAACAAAACTCCACCTTGGCCAGACTGAGGGTCACCACAGGCTTTGAGAAAGCAGCTGCTATTCTAGTGAAGAGACATCTGGGTTGGTCTAAACCAGTCATGGTGACATAATTGTTCATGCTAATGACTGAAATTCATCTAGGTTCGGGGGAATCTCTCTTGGCCAGTAATCTCCATTGGGAATTTGAGAGAGCTTCTGCCAAAGATTCTCCTCCCAGATAATGAGAGGACAGGAGAAAAGCCTCTTGGTTGCTTCACCTCATCTCTATATCTTCAGGTTCTGCTGCAGCTGTCAGTGACATTGGAGAGGGACAGGAAACACAGATAATATGTTGGAGTCCTAAGTGTCCCCTGAAGTCCATGTAGTACCCGCTTGGCCCATTGCATGCTCTCCTGGGAGCTGGAAGAGCTTTTAGGGCATCAGGACCCAGTAGGAGGTCTTCGGGTCCATGGTCACGAGCCCTTGAAGGGACTGTGGGGGCCCGGCCTCTTCTGGTCCCCTTGCTCACTTTCTGGCTGAGAGGTGAGCAGCTGGCCTCTGTCCGCCTTCTGCCGTGAGGAGCTCCTCATTCACCACAGGCTGATGGCAGCCATAATCCAAGAATAAAGATTCATTTGTTATAAACTAATAATACCAAGTATTTGATATAGTGAAGGAAACCCGGCAGCATAACTCCTTAGTAAGGCAGAGTAGAGAGATGCAAAGTGCCTTCAAGAAATACTGGAGACAGTGCTGAGCTTGCCTGCTCCGGCAGCACCGTCCTGACACTTGGCGCTGGGCGGGCTGAGATTGCTTTCATTGTACAGACTGCCTTCACTGGGCTTTCTAGCACGGTATCCAAAGTATGCACTGAGATCAAACATACCTACATTTAGGGAACAGTGCACAATCCTCCAAGGATCGACTAAATGTAGCTTCAAAATTCAAAGTTGTCAGAATATCATATTTCCACAAAATCAAGTTCTTGCTTGGAAGTTTCCACCAGTGGATTCTGCCTTCACTAACATATCACTCATTGGACGGCCTTCTAATACCCTTTCATATCAATTTATTCCACTTGACCAGGTTGTAAGCCTGTTTGGTCACTTTTCATTTTTGACCTTGAAATCCTATGTTAGATCTGGATGTCATTGTATAAGCTTAGCAAACAGTTGTTAAAAATTCTAACATGTTCATTAAAACACACATTTTTGTCGGGACAGCCTTTAAAATATTTACTGTGGTTTCTATTAAATGCCTGAAATTCAGATATTTATACACACACTCGCAGCTACTCTGCATCCTTTCTTATCCTTTGTCAGAGAAAGCAGTTTTACTGGAGTGATTTTTTTTCATCTACACCTGTTAGCAATTCCAACTTGTGAGATTCTGGTGTATAATTTGGCATGTAAAGGAAATAAAGAGAAAACTTACGGAGTCCACCTACTGCTGATGCTATTGCTCAAATATTAAAGTTTCTTCAACTCTGCCTCTTTCTCTTTTGACTTTCAAAGTTCTTCCTATGATAGCAGTCAAACTATTTCTGAGGCTTTTCATTACACTTAGGAGAAAGAAGGTGAGGAAAAGTATCTCCAGACTGTCTTGTTCTAGAGCCTAAAAACATTTATTTTACATGGCTTTTATTTATCCTCACTAATATTAGAAACTGAATAACTTTTTAATTTTGAAAATAAAAAAGAACAAAAATGATGATATTTCTACCAACCTTATTTTCCAGCAGATTTAGCATTTCTGTTTTAATATTTAGATCAACTAGTTCCAAGATAACAATGTGCAATATATTAACTAATGTTAATTTCCTACTTCTTTCTTTTTTGAAATTCTGTATCATTTCTATCCTTTTTTCCTGTTTTGCTTTAAAAAAATAAAATAAAGAAAAAATTATACAGAATTTCAAAACGAGATTAATACTCATTAATATGTTACATATTGTTCTCTTCAAAGTAGTTGTTCAGATTGTAAGATATAAGCATGAAAAAAATCAAACAATTGAATAATTTTAAGTGAATAATCCCTAAAAATAAAATTAGAGGACAGCCATTTGGCTTCTCTCTCTTCCTACCCCCAGTAGAGAAGAGAATGCTTGGTACCTCTCCAGGTAATTCAAGAGTCCCCAGTAGAAAGAGACTTAACCATGGATGTGAGGTCCAGACATGAGTGACTTCCAGGGTGAGGGACATCCTGGGCTCCACAGATCTCCAGCCTGTGAGTGTTTGTATCTGTGGGGATGTTGCTTTAACCTTAGAGGTCATGAGTGAGATTGTAAGGAGAGATGGGGAAGTGCACTGGTGCCATTATCTCCAGGCTCCATGCTTCCACAAGGTGACCCACCCTCACATGTGGGTCGCTGCTGAGTCTACTATTATCGCCCCATAGGGGGAGTTGTGGGTGTCAACCATAGCTCTTTACACCGCATACTCCCTTAGGGTAGAGGGCAGCTTTTTCATGAGTGTACCTCACTGCCTATGTCACATGGTAGTTTCCACCGCATGGGTTTCCTTTGGCTGAAGTAGAAGTTTCTACTGAGATTCTGGGAAAGACTAGACACAGGCATTCCAGAGGTACCTTCAGGACACTTGCAGAAATGGTCACAACTTGAGACCGTTTGCCTACGTTCAGAGTGTGAAAGGTTAGATGGTTGGAAATCAGCAGGAACTTATGCAAGGATCTATGTGATAAGAACTTCTAGAGTGAGTCCCATTTCCCATCTAAATGGAAAGTATTACAAAGAACCAGTCCATTGTGACCACTGGAGGTGAAGACTGGGGGTAGGTAAATGCTTCTCAGTAAAGAACCTGTAGATAGCCCTTGAATAAGTGTGGACTGAGAATGAAAAAGTGAAACAACCACTATGACAAATAAACAAAGAACAACTTGAACCAGTGCTAGAGTGTACTTGTATGAGGTCCAGAAAGTCCTAAGTAGGAACTCTCAGCCATGGCGGAGAAACCCAGTTGTCAGGAAAGGGGAGTCTGAAGGAGACACCCAGGGCATCAACTTAATTCATCTCAGGTTCAGAAAGTGAGACAGTTTATAACCATGGCAACCAAGAAAGAGCACGCCTGCTTCCTTTCCTTCTCTTCCTCCTCTCAACAGCCTTTCATGATAAGATGGACGGAAGGCACCAGGCAGAGCAGAAGGGCTGAGTGTGGATGAGAACTTGCCTCACACTGAGATGGCTGGTGTGAGGGAGCTAGAAGATGCCTCACTGTAAAACATAGTCAGAGGTTTTGCCTAATGCATGAGATTTTACGTTTTTAATTACTGAACTAGATGGTGTTGGCTAACTTAGAGTGACTACAAGGAATCTCATTAACAAAGAGTAACAGAAAGATTGTGGGCTGTAGCAGCAGAAATAGCTACAGTGCATAAATAAAAGGGGGAAGTCAGAGAAAAAACTGCTGCTGCACTCTGATTACAGTTAAAATGCTTTGCCTCCCTCTTCATGCTGCATCCTATACTGAGGGGCTGCTGGGCGCAGGGAACCACATTAGGAGCATCTGACATGTGATACAGCCCCTCCTAGAGACCCTTCTTGGTGTCCCCATTTCATGGTCAGACTCCACAGCACTGTGCACTCCCTTGTGTCTCAAGGTAAGACGTAACCAAGCAGCATCACACCCCAGTCCTTTTAGACCTAAAGTGTGTGCTGTTGCCATCATGGTGCATGGGTGGTCATTTACTCAGTCAGCAGCTTCTGAGCGTCTTCTGTTAGCCATGGAAAATACTCTAGAAACAGTGGTGAAAAAATTTCACATGCTGCATACCTTCTTAAGGGGCCTGTAGATTAGTGGGCAAGAAACCCATGAGGACAATACTCACAAATGCTGGTTATATTTACATGTTTGATTATTGGTTGAGATGGGACATTAGGGTGGTTCTGTAGATACATGTAAAAGAGACGGTCTTTGAAACCAGGTGGCTTCCTGAGATGGTGTTTCCACTGTCACAAAGAGATCAACTAAACAAAAAAGTCAAAAAAGAAATATCAGAACTAAACCAAACTTAGGAACAAATGGACTTAGTACATGGGAGTGTTCCACCACACACCATCAGAATATATATTCTTCTCAGCTGTGCATGAGATGCTTTCCATGATATGCTACTCTCTCATAGAAAATACTTAGGTAAGTGCAAAGAAACTGAACATATCCAATGCTTATTATCAGGCCATAGTGCAGTGAAGTTGAAAATCAATGGCAAAAGAAACCACAAAAACTTAATAAAAACATGGAAATTAAATAACACCATCCTGACCAATGGAAGGTGACCTAACAGACTTAATGTAATTCTAACCAATGGATGACATTTAAAATTAAAGAAGAAATTAGACAGTCTTTACAATTAAATGATAATGCCCACACAACATACCAGAACTTCTGGGACACGATGAAGGCAGTCCTGCAAGTGAAATTCATAGTGGTGAATTCCCATATCAAAACAACGGAATGAGCACAAAGAAACTACCTAACATTCAACCTGAAGCTTCTAGATAAAAAAGAGCAAGTCACGCCTAAAGTGTATATGAGGGAGGAAATTATAAAGATCAGCACAGAAATTAATGTAACTGAGACTAAGAAAACAATACAAAGAACCAAGGAATCAGAGTTGGCTCTTTGAAAGAGTAAATAAATTTAACAAATCCTTAACCAAACTTGTCAAAAAAAGGAAAGAAAAGACACAAATTCATGCACTTAGGAATGAAAACAGTGAAATCACAGAGATTAGACATCCAGATCATTAACACCTACTTTGAGAACCTGTATTAAAACAAGAAGAAATGGGAAGATTCCTAGATACATACGAACTACCAAAGAAGAATCAGGAAAATATAAAATTTCTAAATAGCCCAATATCAATATGTTACAGTTTGTGTCTGGGTGTCCCCCCAAAGCCTCATGCCATCATGGAGGGGCTGAGTCTAGTGTTTATGATTGGTTCACTGTCTAGCACTGGGATTGGCAGTGTGAGTGCTGCACCTGCTCAGTGGAAGGGAACTGGCACACAGTACAAGAGGGGAAGGAGGCTTGCTTTTCCCCTGTTGTCCTTTTTTTTGCTCTTGTCACTTGCAGTGGCCATGAACGGTTGCCCCTTAGTCATTCTATCTTGCCTTGGAGCCAACTGAGTATGGACTGAAACCTCCAAAAAACTGCAAGCTAAATAAATCTTTTGTTCTCTAGTTTTTAGTATCAGGTATTTTGTCTCACAATGAAAGAAAAGTAACCAAGACACAATCAATGAAATTGAAGACATAATTAAAAGCATATCATGAACCAGGTATGGTGGTGCACACCTGTAATCCCAGCACTTGGGAGGCTGAGGCAGGAGGATTGCTGTGAGTTCAAGGTAGCCTACACTACAAAGTAAGTTCAAGGCCAGCCTGAACTGCACAGTGAAACCCTGTCTCAGAAAGAAGAAGATGAAGAAGAAGAAGAAGAAGAAGAAGAAGAAGAAGAAGAAGAAGAAGAAGAAGAAGAAAAGACAAAAAAAAATAAAAACCCTACTATCTTAGAAAAGCTTGGGTCCTGATGATTCACTGTCAAATGCTACCAGAAATTTAGAGATCTAATGCCATTACTCCTCAAACTCTTTAATTAAAATGAAAGGGAATGAATACTTTCAAACTCATTTCTGGAAGCAAGCATTACCGTGATACCGATACCCAGGCAGGAACCAACCAAAAGGAGAGAATTATAGGCCAACCCCCTTACAGAACATAGACACAAAAATCCTCAATAAGATACTGGCAAACAGAGTGCAGAAAACCATCAAGATTACATACCATTATCAAGTAAGATACATCCCAGTGATACAGAGATGATTCAACATGCACAGGTCAATAAATGTTATACACCGTATTAACAAAACAAAGGGAAAAAAAGTGACCATCTAAATAGATGAAAAAAAGCTTTTGACAAAGTCTAGCACTCATTCATGATAAAAACCCTACACATAACTGGAATAGAGAAGTTTTAGCTCAATCCAATAAAAGCCAGCTATGACAAGCCAACAGCCAACATTATACTGAGTGTTCGAATCTTTCATTCTAAGATCTGAAACAGGTGAGGCGTGGTGGCACACTCCTGTAATCCCACCACTCGGGAGGCTGAGGCAGTGGATCATTGCAAGTTAGAGACCAGCCTGGGCTACAAATCGAGCCCAAGGACAGCTTGAACCACATAGTGAAACCCTGTCTCAAACACACACACACACACACACACACACACACAGAAACAATATAAAAATTTCTACTATTACCACTTTTGTTAAATATAGTTCTGAAAGCATTAGCCAGAGTAATTGCACAAGAGAAAGAAATAAAAGGAATAGTGATAGAAAAGGAAGAAGTTAAATTATTATTATTTGCAAATCACATGATACATTATATAGAAGACCTCAAAAACTCCATCAAAGGGCTTCTGTATTTAATAACCAAATTGAGTAGTGTACATGCATACAAAGACAACACTCAAAATCAATAGCACTCCTGACATAAATAACAAGCTCACTGAGAGAGAAATTAGGGAAACTACACCTTCAACAATAGCATCCAAAATAATGAAATATCTAGGAATAAATCTTAAAAAAGAAGTAAAATAACATTACAATGAAAACTATCAAAGAGGACAAAGATCCTCTTTGAAAGATCAAAGAGGACATCAGAAAATAGAAAAATATCTTTTATTCTTGCATAGGAAGAACCAAAGTAGTGAAAATGTCCTCACTTCCAAAATAGTTATACAGATATAATGCAATCCCAATCAAAATATCATTAGCATATCTCACAGAAGTAGAGAAAACAATTCTAAAGTTCATTTGGGGATGGAAGATCTAGAATTCATTTGGAAGACCTAAAGTAACAAAAGCAATTCTCAGCAACAAAGGTAAGGCAGGGCCATCACAGTCCTGGACATGAATTTATACTGCCACGTCCACCATGATAAAAGCAGCATGACACTGGCAAAACAAACAAATGAACAAAAAGCCGAAACAACAACAACAATAACAGCAACAGCAAAAACTCCGACAAGAAAACAGACCCAAGGGTCATTGAAACAGATCAAAAACACTGTCACTGGAAGATGGATACCTTCTTTAATAAATGGTGCTGGAAAAACTGACTTTGCATGTGCCAAAAACTAAACATAATCCAAATATATCACCACACTAAACTAAAATCAAAATGGATCAAAGATCTAAGTATTAAAAGAAAAACAATAAATCTTTTGGGAGGTAAAATAGGTACAATTCTTGAAGACATATGCAAAGATTTTATCAAAAACCTCTGTCACACAGGAAATAAGATAAAGAATCAACAACTGGAATCTCACTGTTTTAAAAATGTTTTGACTGGCTGTTGCATTTGAGCTGAAGCCCACCACAGCGATCCCTACCTAGCTGTGCAGCCACAGGACTTTGCTCAGAACATGGTTGGCCCCTTCCCAGCATCCCCAAATAGTCCAGGACTTTGGGTCATCACTTGGGTCCTGGATGGGCCCTTCCCAGTGACCTCCAGGTAGCTGGGAGCCACTGGGTGTGAGCCGAAGCACACCACAGTGATTCCTACCTAGCTGTGCAGCAGATCTTCTCTTGGAACCTAGTAAGGCCCAACCCAGAGACCCTAAGAAGCCAGGGAGCTTTGCTGTGCCACATGCAATGATCTGAATGCCTACCTAATGTCTTCCACTTACCATTCAGCCTTAGTATGTGACTCAGAACCTGGTAGGGTCCTGACCAGTGATCTCAAGCAGCCAGGGAGCTTCAGTGAGCCACACAGGGAGTGTTGAAGGGCCACCCAGTGTGCACCCCCTGATCTGGGGAGCTGTTAAGTGCCACTAGGAACCCAGGGGATACAGGAAAATGACAAAATGAAAGATCAAAATGCAATCTCAAACCTCCTGCTCATCTCAAACAAGCCTAGGAGACATGGACATAGAAGAAAGTATAAGCCAATACACCTGAAACTTCTGAAATGATAGCAATAAAGTAAAGAAGCAACTCCATGAAGCTGTAAAGGAACTCAGATCAGAAATAATCTCCCAGGTAAAAGAAGAAATGATAAACATAATAAAAGAAATGCTGAACACAACTGAAGCAGACATAGTTTAAAAAATCAAGGAGCACTGCAAAAAGAGGGAAACTTTGCATAAACAATGTAAGAAAGCAATAGAATGCATGAAACAGATTCAAGGAGATATCCAGGAAATCAAAACATTCTATCAAAACCACCTGAATGAATGTAAAGATAGACTTTCAGACCTAGAAGACAAGATAGAAGCTGGTGAACAAGAAAAGAAAGATCTTTTAAAAATAACAAGGAATCCGGAAATAATAATTCAACAGTTGAAAATTGATGCAAAGAAAAATAATATAAGATTTATAGGTGTAAATGAAAAAAGGTGACAACACAAATGATAGCAAAGAACTATTTACAGAAATGATAGCAGAAAATTTCCCAAACATGGGAAAAGAAACTCATATACAGATAAGTGAAGCATATATAACTCAAATTACCCATAACCAAAATAAATCTACACACAGGCATATGATAATCAACATCCCAGAAATCCAACATAAGAACAGAATATTAAAAGCCGTTAGAGAAAAGAGACAGATCACCTATAAAGGAAGGCCCATCAGGATCACAGAACACTTCTCAACACAAACAATATAGTCAATAAGAGCATGAAGTGAAATATTTCAAGCCCTGAAGGAAAACAAATTCCAGCCTAGATTGATGTGCCTTGCAAAACTGTCTTTCAAAATTAATGGAGAAATAAAATACTTCCATGATGAAGAACAACTGAAGAACTTTATGATCACCAAACCAACCCTGCAAAGAAAACTGAAAGATATTCTAGATAGACATAAAAACAACTACAACTCCAAGAACACCAACAGAAAAAAGCCACTAAAGCAGGGCACACAATTAAAGAGAGGGGAAAGGCAAAGAACCAAGAAAATAAGATAACATGACAAAAATGAGCCAATATATATCAGTGATAAACATTAATGTAAATGGCCTCAATTCACCAATTAAAAGAAACAGACTGGCAAAATGGATCAAGAAACAACATGCAACCATATGCTATATACAAGAAACTCATCTAACCCAAAAGGAAATTCATAGACTGAAAGTCAAAGGATAGAAAATAATACTTCATGGATCAGGAACCCCCCAAAAGGCAGGGGTAGCTGTACTGTTTGCAGACAACATGAACTTCAAACCAAGAATGATCAAAAGAGATAAAGAAAGTCACTACATACTAGTTAGGAGAAACATCCAGAGGAAGAGATAATAATCCTAAATAGATATGCATCAAATATGGGAGCAACCACCTGTACAAAACAAATATTAATAGAAATGAAAAATCAAATAAATAATAACAATTATAATGGGAGACCTTAATATCCCTTTGACACAAAGAGAAGGATCAACTAGACAGGAAGTCAACAAAGAAATAACATAATTGAATCAAACTAGTAAACAAATAGACAGTATACATATACAAAGTGTTCTATCCAATAATATCAGAATATACATTCATCTCAGCTGCACATGGGGCATTCTCTAAAATAGATCATATATTAGCCCACAGAACATGCTTAAGTAAATGCAAAAGAATTAAAATGATGCATATCATTTGATCATAGTGCTTAAAACTGGAAATTAATGACAAAAGAAACTGCAAAACCTCCATAAACGCATGGGAATTAAATAATACACTCCTGAACAATCAATGGGTCACAGAAGAAAGAATAAATTAAACAAATTATATAATAACTACAAGTGAATGAAAATACAAATCCATCTTACTGGAACCTATGGGATGCAATGAAAGCAGTCCTCAGAAGGAAATTGATTGTGATGAATTCAAACATCAGGAAAATAGAATGAACACAAATTAACAACTTAATGCTACACCTCTAACACCTAGGAAAAGAAGAGAAAGACAAGCCCAAAGCCAAAAGAAGTAAGGAAATTATAAAGATCAGAGTGGAAATCAATTCAACAGAGACTAAGAAAACAATACAAAGAATCAATAAATCAAAGAGTTGGTTCTTTGAAAGAATAAGTAAAATTGATAAGCCCCTAGACAGCCTTATTTAAAAAGGGAAATAAAAAACTCAAATTTAGGCAATAAGGAATGAAAAGGGAGAAATCACTACAGACCCTGTGGAAATACAGATCATCAATACTTACTTTGAAAATCTTTACTCTCATAGGTTTATAACACAGAAGAAATGGATAGATGACTAGAAACATGAATTACCAAAGCTGAATCAAGAAGATGTAAAACTGATGAATAATCCAATTTCAGTTAATATAATTCAAAATGTAATTAGACCCTTGCCAAAAAGAAAAGCCCAGCCAGGTTGACTCTCAAGTGAATTCTATAAGAAATTCAAGGAAGATTTAATGCCAACACTCCTGAAACTCTTCAATGAAATTAAAAGGGAAATAATTCTTCCTAACTCATTCCTGGAAGCAAGAATTAGCCTAATACCAAAATCAGAGAAAGACCCAACCAAAAAACAGAACTATAGGCCAATCTCCCTAGTGAACATAGATGCAAAAATTCTCAATCAAATACTGGCAAACACAATTCAGCAAGTCATCAAGAAGATTATACACCATGACCAAGTGGGCATCATCCCAGAGATACAGAGATGGTTCAATACATGTGCAAATGAATAAGAGTAATGCATCATATATAGAGAGCCAAAGATAAGAAACACATGATCATCTCAATAGATGCAGAAAAAGCTTTTGATAAAGTCCAACACTCATTCATGGTAAGAACCCTATGGAAAATTGCAATACATGATCTTTATCTCAATCTGGTAAGAGCCAACTACGACAAACCAACAGCCAGAATCATATTAAATGGTCAAAAACTGAAAGCCTTTACTCTAAAATCAGGAACAAGCTAAGTCTTCCACTATCACCACTCCTATTCAATATAGCATGGAAAATATTAACCATATCAGTTAGACAAGAGTGAGAAATAAAAGGAATAAGGATATGAAAGAAAGAGGTTAAACTATCATTATTTTCAGATGACATGATACACTACATAGAAGACCCCCAAAACTCCATTGAAAGAGTTATAGAAATAATAATCAAATTTAGTAAGGTAGCTAGATACAAAGTCAACATCCAAACATCAATAGCATTGCTGTACACAAACATCAAACACACTGAGGGAGAAATAAGAGAAACCACACCCTTCAAAATCTCATAAAAAAATGAAATACTTAAGAATCAGTCTAACAAAGAAAGTAAAGTGAAATTTACAGTACTCTGAAAAAAAGAAATCAAAGATCTCAGAAATTGAAAAGACATTCCTTGTTCATGGATAGGAAGAGTAAACATTGTGAAAATGGCCATTCTTCCAAAATTTTTATACCAATTTAAGGCAATTCCAATCAAAATACCATTAGCATACCTCACAGATCTAGAGAAATCATTCCTAAAATTCATCTGGAACCAGAAAAGACCTAGAATAGCAAAGGCAATTCTAAGCAGCAAATCCAAGGCAGGAAGCATCACAATCCCTGACTTGAAGTTATACTACAAAGCTACTGTGATAAAATCAGCATGGTACTAGAACAAAAACAGATCTGAAAATCAATGGAATAGATTAGAAGATACAACCACAACTATAAACACACTCAGCCACCTTATCTTTGACAAAGAGACCAAACACATTCACTGGAAGAAAGATAGTGTCTGTAATAACTGATACTGGAAAAACTGGCTTTGTATATGCTGAAAACTAAAACTAGGCCCATATCTATCACCATGCACTAAACTAAAGTCTAAATGGATCAAAGATCTAAGTATTAAAACAGAAATACTAAATCTCCTGGAAGACAAATTAGGTAGAAATCTTGAAGACATAGGGGTCGGCAGAGAATTCATGAACAAGAATCAAACCACATGCGAAATACTCCACAGAATCAATAACTGGGATCATGTACTATTAAAGAGTTTTTGCATGTCAAAAGAAATCTCCAGCATAGTGAAAAGAAAACCCACAAACTGGGAAAAAATCTTAATGAACTGTCCCTCAGACAAAGGACTTCTGTCTAGAACACATAAAGAATTTTTTAAAAATCCAAGACTCAATCCAAAAATGTGCATAAATACACAGCTCTCAAATGAAGAAATACAAATGACAAAAAAATACATAAAAAAATGTTCAGCATCATTGGTCATTAGAGAAATGCAATTTAAAACCACAGTTAGATTCCATCTCGCTCCAGAAAGAATGGCCAGAATAAAGAAACCTCCAAAACAAATGCAGGAGAGGCTGTGGGAAAAAAGGAACTCTTCTGCACTTTTGGTGGGAGTGTAGACTGGTGCAACCACTGTGGAGGTCAGTCTAGAGATTCCTCAAAAAGCTGGGTTTGGAGGTCCCATTTGACCCAGCTATTCCACTGTTAGGCATATTCCAGAAGAACTGAAAACATCTTACCACAGTGATATATGTGTACCCATGTTTAAAACAGCAAATTTGTAATTGCTACATCTTGGAAACAACCTAAATGCCCATTGACTGAGGAATGGGTAAAAAAGATATGGTATTTTTGTACAATGGAGTACTACTCAGCTATAAAGAAAGATCACGTTGAGGCTTTTATAGATAAATGGACATGACTTGAGACCATACTAGTAAGGGAAATAAGTCAAACTCATGTGTAAATACCATATTGTCTCCCTAGTGTAATAAATACAAAGAGTAAATAAGATACAAAATCTTCAATAAATATTGTGAAAGAGTAAGAAACTGCTCAAAGAGGAAAAAATAGGCAAGGAAAAGCAGAAAAGAAGGATGGGAAAAGAAATGTTATATACACTTAAGATTACTGAGATGATTATGCTACTAATCCTGTTAGTTCTTGGAGCAAAACAATTAACATCCGTGGGATTAGAACAGTTTTGCATGACTCTATCTGGTAATTCGAGTAAGACTTTTGAAGATAATTATGCAAAACAACAAAATTTTTATGTTCCTTCCACTTGTGTTGAAAGCCTACATTGTTATCATTTTGGACTCTTACTAAGTTATAGTTATTTATTTGTTGTTTTGTTTTTTCCTCTAATACAAAAAGGATAAATATACATGTATATGCTCATATAGGCCTAGAAGTTCAACAAAAGCATTTACAAGAATTGATTTTATTATGTGTGATAGTATGAACAATTACACTGAAAAATGAGACAAAAATTACACTGAAAAATGAGACACCATGGTAGTCATTGATGATTTCCTATTATTTCGATTCAAAAGCCAATAATGCTTTTATTCTTGGTTCGATTGGCTTTAGTCTGTTTTCAATTATTTGACTTCAATATCTATGAAGATATAGAAAAAACCTATTTTGAAGAAAACAAGAGACATTGAGGTAGCCATTATTGATTTCCTAGTGTCTGATCTTGAAAGCCATTAAGTCTTCATTCTTTCACTTTGATTGTTTTTGTACTATTTTGATTTGTATTAACTTATTGTGTATGAAGGTATAGACCACTGTTTCAAAAAAAAACCCAAGAGACATTATGGTAGCCACTGTTGATTTTCTGTTGTCTTTTTCTGAAATCTTGTATTATTTGCGTTGTTTTACTCTGCTCTGCTTTGTTCTGTTTTGTTTTATTTTATTTTGTTTTATTCTTTATAAAATAAAAAAAAGTTTTGACCTGAAGAAAAAATGAAACACCAACAGAGTGAAGAGAGAACCCAGAGAGTATAAAATATTTTTGCCAACTATTCCTCAAATGAAGGACTAATATCTAGAATATATAAAAACTCAAAAAAAAAAATCCAGAGCTCCCAAACTACAAGACTCAATTGAAAAATGAGCACTTGAGATGAAAACACACTTCTCAAATGAAGAAGTACAAACAGCAAGTGAAAAAATGTTCACCATCTCTGGTCATTCGAGAGATGCAAATTAAAACAACGCTGAGATTCCATCTCACTCTAGAAAGAGTGGCTATTATGTAGAAATCAATCAATAACAAATTCTAGCAGGAATGTGGGGAGAAAGGAACACTTCTTTGCTGTTGGTGGAAGTGTAGACTGGTGCAGCCACTGTGGAAATCAGTGTAGGTACCCCCGAATAACTAAAACTAGAGGTTCCATTTAACCCAGGAGTTCCCCTTCTCTGTACCTTCCCAAAACAATTGAAAGCACTATACTGCAGTGAAATATGTGCACCCATGTGTACAACTTATGGATAAAGAAGTGAGTTTTTATGCAACAGAGTACTACTCAGCCTTAAAGAAGTATAAACTTGAGACATTTATATGTAAATGCATGTACCTCGAGACCATATCCCTAAGTGAAATAAATTGAACATACATGTTTCCATATTGCAATGTTTCTCTGGCATGAGAAACTGAAGGCACAAAGAAGAACCAAGATGTATAATTGGAAGAAAATATTCAACTGGGAAGGGGAACAAGAGAGAGGAGAAAGGGAAAGGTAGGAAGGGAAAAGAAAAAAGATTAGAGGAAAAATACAACAAGTCTTTTATAAATAAGGAGGTGAAGAGAAACTGAAGCAAGGGGAGGGGAATGGGGAAGGAATCAAGATACATCATGGGTGAGTACAAATTCCCTGTGATAGATGTTATCATCACGTACATCGGAAATGTACCAATGAAATTAATTTTTTAAAAAAAGAAACTTTAAAGGGAAAGTTTCATTGCCCTTCCTGAGCATCCACCAGGATCACAGCTCTAGGGGCCAGAGCTGCCAGCGATGTGAGGGGTTACACCCAAGGCTTTGGGCTCAGTGGGCCTGAGGAGGGGTGACTGCATACAAAGGGGTAAAGCGGGGTCACCTGACAGGTTGAGCTGTTTGTGGTTTTCGGTATTCTCTCTCTCTCTCTCTTTCTCTCTCTCTCTCTCTCTCTTTTAATACTGTCACCTGTCCAAGGTTTTGAACCCTGCTTTCCTAAGTTAAGCTTTTATCTGTCAGAAATGCTACTGCTGTCTGCCAGGAGGGTGCCCCTCACAGGCCTGTGGTTCATTTTGAGTTTCATTTGGGGGGTGGTGTAAACTATGAGTCATTTCACCATTTTTGTTGAACTTCACCTGATAATGTATTTTTTACAATTTTAAACTGTATGCTGTTGAAGAATATTAAATCTTAATTTCATCAATTTTAAGGAAGACATGTTCATTACAATAGAAACATTAACTCTGTTTCCTGCTTTCTAATTCTGGAGAATAATAACTTATCTGTAAAATAAACTCAAATGAAACAAAGTCTTTAATACTATTGAAAATTCTATTTTAATTTTTTATTAATTTCCAAAGTGAGGTCTGTTTGTGAGGAGAGGAAAGCCAACTTTAGTTTACTATGGTTTAATACTATTAGCATGTTTAAATTTGTGAATAAATTAGTACAAATATGTATTGTGCGCTATGTTAATGTAATTAAACCAGATGTGCTGGTGTAAGGCAGTCAATCTGCTGGTAGGAAGCTCAGTAGGAAACCTGAATCCTCTCCTTCCAGGGCTCACATTGGCAAAGTAAGATCTCCTGATGAGAAGCTGCTGTGGAGGTTGTGATGTTCTCCCCAGAGCTGCAGCATTCCTGTCTCAGCAACAGTATGAACCGAAAATGGAGGATAGAGTCAGCATCTAACTGGAAGCCAGGCTCCAACCTGCAGTACTATAAAGGAAGGAAAAGTGGATCTTGAAGGTCAATATAATGTAGAAAAATCAAACACCGATTTAAGCAAGTGTGAGACATGGGGATGGCATCTTTCCTGTTGTTAACACTTTCTCTGCAGGTGAGTTGGTGACTGTCTCTGCTCTGACAAAGGCAACCACGCAGGAGACAACCATGCTCAGAGATCCCAATCCAGATGGTGCTTGATGCCATGGAAGCAACATTTTACTAGGTTTTGGGGTGCTGGAGTCTTCTTCTGAATGTGGTTCTAGGTTCTTCTATCCTGAGCAAAGAATTGGTCAAGACAAACAGATAATAGTAAATTTTTTATTAAAGACAGGAGGAAAAAAGCAAACTGTTGCACAAATTTGAGCCAAAAAAACATATAAAAAGAAGTATACCCTGTAGTGTGATGGAGGGCCACCATCAGGAGAATGCACAATGACAAAACAATGTGTACTCTCCTTTATGTATCACTCACTCTTCAGACTGATGTGAGGTCTAGGTCATCTCATCAAAAACCTTCTTGTGTTCTTGGCACAAGTCCATGTAAATGTTTCTGGGAACTATTCTTCCTATGTGTCATGGAATTTCGTAACTAACAGGTAACACCCGCTTCCCTAGCCATCTTTGCTGTGCCCTAATCTCTCTCATTCCCCATGAGAAACAGAAATCCTAATCTTTATGGGCTGCTGAGGGAATGAAGGTCTCTCCCTTCTGTAGCTGCATCTAGATCAAAGGGGCCATAAGCTCTACCTGCTGGGGATTACGTGTTCTCCAAATACCTTGGGGTGTTGTGCTTCTCAGGCTAGGATGAAGACAAAGCAGTTAGCAGTTGTTGAGCTGTATGATGGGAGAAAGAAAGCAACTTTACTATTGTGTTGGAGAAGTAGGTCCCCAAATATGAGGAGCAGATCAGATTTCCACAGTTCTCGTGGAGAACAAAGTATGGCAAAGAGGGAGACTGGATAGAATAGAGTCTGAGAAGCTTAGCCTTAGCAAGATTATCCATATAATGAATCTCATTTAAAAACAGGAGCCTCAGTAGAAAAGTTGAGCTGTTTTCGTGAGAAGTCCACATACAGAACTTTGAGAACTATTATGCCCATACATGTCCTGGGATTTTGTAATTAACAGGTCCCATGTACTTCCCCAGACAGCTTTGTCGTGTCCGAGTCTTTTGTCTCATTGTGGGATATGGAGTTAGTGCCCTCCTTGTCAGTAGCACTGGGCAAGCAGCTGCACCAGCCACGTACAGCTTCTTATCTGAAATCTACACAGTTCCCCAGCTTCACGGAATCGGTCCTCTTATAGCAATCTTCAACCCAGGACCACTGCTGAGTGAACACTGCGTCTGTCTTACAAGCCTGCATACAGTCCTCTGACTCTGGCTGTCGCCAGAAGCTCCAGGATCAGTCCGGTCATGATCCAGGGGCTCCTGTCTCCATGTTCATCACTTAGGGCTGATCACCAGTTCAGGTCTGTCTACAGAGCAGACCTGTGGAGGGCTGAGACTGACCCCCCAGCTCTCAGCTGAATCCTGCCAGTTATTTTTATAAAAATTTCAGAAGCCAAATTCTGATTGAAGAAAAAAAAATATATATATATATACACACACACACACACACATTTTATAGATATCTGCCCAAGAAATAAATAAATCAGCCTTCTTTCCTTGGGAATTGCGTTAAAAATGTCTGCTTTAGTAAAAACCTTGTAATAGTGGTTTATAAACCTTAGTTTATAAACATCGGGAGATGTTTCAGACAGAGATGAATTGATTATTTTTTCTTACTTCAAAGCCTATTAAAAGATAATATGCTTCAGAGTTTACTGGCAAAACAGGATGTCATTATTACTAAAGTTTTGTTATTTAATGACACCCAGTTTAAATCCAGGAGTAATTGTTTATGTCTCATCCACTGCAGCTAATTACCTGCTAATTATATTTTAAACAGCCACTAAAACCCTCAGAAAGTAGTAACTGTTATTTCAAGGTAAAGGACTTGTTCTGAGATCACTAGAGCAGGACTCTTATGCTGTGGTAGTAGAATTAATTTAAGCATTTATTTCATATTTTGATCACCCATTGGGCAAGATTAAAACAACATTAATCCGACTGAGCTTAAAATAGGATATGTTGGCTCACAAAATCCAAGTATCAATTTGGAAACCGTCAAAAAAGCAGGAAATCTCCTTGCCAGCACAACAGAGCCAATGTTATCAGTTTCATACCGCAGGTCTACATCTCATCTTTGATCTTTGGCTGCCACCTTATTTTTATTCACATAAGATGAACTTTTAGTCAAAAATCTGAAAATACAGCTACTAACAACATCCCTATTCTACATCTTAGCACCCGTATTTCAGAGAGCATCAATTTGTTTTAAATCCCCAGGTCCAACTGCCAAGAAAGGCCAGGGCCCTGGGCCCTGTGTTTGGAGCAGTCACCACACCCTCCTATGGGGCTGAGTCAGTGTGTTTAGAAAGTTAGGTGGATTCATACATTTTCCAGCTACCATGGAAAGCTGCTGCAACATCAGCCCAGGATGAGCCCAGCATCCTGCCACAGCTGGTTTCACTAAAAATCACTGCATCAGCCTGCATGCCCGAGGCCCTGGGTTCCATTCTTGTTTCTACTACAAATATCAACAAGAACACTAATAACAGCATCTGAGGAGGATGCTTCGCATCTGTGGGGGAAGAACAATCATCACTGGGTCACTGATGAACTGCACTGACGCCAGGTGGTGAGGAAGGCATCGGCGTTGGAACAGGGAACACCCCAGAAGTATGTCCAGCTTCTAATCACCCCCTCCTGGTGTTAACATTATCCCAAGGGAAGCTGGACTTAGACACTGGTAGCAAACATGGTCTCTTCTCATCAAATCCACCTCGGTAAAGAAAGATTGAAAGGGATGAGGGGCAAAACCATGCTTCTGCACTGGCTCAGATGAGCCTAATTTGGTGACAGAAACTCTTCCCAATATCAGATAATGAAGGGGATGTGTCAGATCAGGGGACTTCACTGGCCTTTGTGGTACTTGCTGTTTATCCTCGCTGTGAAGCTGTCCAGCTGCATCTGCCTCCAACATGCACATTATCATCTTTTGTCCTTTGCTCTAGATGTTGAACGAAGTATTCTATTCTGAAGTATTTTCTAGGCTCCTGTGCAGACAGAGGAAATTCTCCTTTCTCTCTTATGTAAGGGAAAGGAAGTTTATGCACTGTTAAGAGTATAGGAAAGTCATGTCACTCCTTCTTACCTTCTTGGCCCTGAGTGTCCAGCCTTGACTTACAGAAGACTGCAAAGGTTTAGCATGTGGGGATCATTATCAGTGGGGGGTGAAATGGGAAAGAACAGAGCTTTGAGCTCAGCCTCCAGCCTTGCTCAGGTCCTTTCCTGCTACATGGCCTTGGGCAAATCATTTATCATTTCTAAGTCTCCACTTCTTCAGTTCAAAAATAGAGCTGGAAGCTGGGGGTTTAGCTCAGTGGCATAAGCAGTGCCTGCCTAGCAAGCGTGAGGTTGTGAGTTAGATCCCAGGTACAAAAAAAAAAAAAGCTGGAATCCCTGACACTGAGAGTTTCTATGTTTCTATGTCACTTAAGTAATTGAAAGATGTTACAGAGTTAGCTCTGTGCTGAGAACTCTGCTCAGTGACCCACAGACACTGCCCAAAACTGCCAGATTAGGCACCAGCCTTGTAATTTTCCAGAGAATAGGTCGTCTCCTCACAGTCGGCACCCGCGGCTATGCCCAGCACAGACCTTTGCGGGAGGGCACTGTGGCCATGAGTGGCTACCCCAAGAGCACAGTGTCCCTTGTGCCAACACAGCTCCAGGTTAGTCTGAGGCAAGCACAGTCCCTTGTGTGCAAAAGGACATGCTGCACACAGATGGTGAAGCCTATCCACACTGCATTTTGTTTTGCATTGTTTTGGTTTTGATTTTGGTTTTCCTGTGTTGGGAATGGAACCCAGAGCTTAATGCATACAGAGAGATTGTCCTTCCGCTGAGCAAGACCTCCAGCTCCTCAACCACCTTTGAAATGCATTTTTTTTGCCTCTCCCCTGAGGCAGTCACTCTGTTTTCCCCTCATCTTCTCTTCCAGGTGACTAGGACATCTGGGGGTAGAGTGCAAGGGGGTGGGTGGGGTGCAGGAGGATCAGGACTGGCAGCCCCACTTCTGTTCATACCTGTGAATCTCTTGGGACAGGGATATTTTCTCTGGGCTGGAGGTTCAGGAAAACACTGGATCTGAAAATACCCCACAGACTGCAATCAGATAATGTAGAGGTGCTGTTAGCAGTTTCTTTAGAAATGGCTCACCAATCAAAAGTGTTCCAGGTTCTTCTTACCTCAAAGAATTGGGCAGCATAAGCCAAAAACAGTACCAAACATTTATTTGAAAAGTGTGAGGTAGATGGGTATGGGAGAACCCCATCTTTGCAGAGCTAACTTAGACCCAGTAAAGTATAAGAGAAGGTAAGCGTAAAAATAGCAGTACATGCAGTATCTGAGAAACAGCACACGCCAATTCACCGAATTCACACCGAAAAGCAGCTTTCCCTGACTGCTGCTCATCTTTTACGCCATCCACAGCTTTTCCTTCTACCTGTGGGGTCCCCACTCTCGTGCCCAGCCAGCTTCTCCAAGCCCCGTCTCTGGAGCGGGCAGGATCACTGGACGCTGCCAGCTGTTTCCACCATGCTAACAGAAAAATGAGTCTTTTAGGTCATGTATCTGTTATCTAAAATGCTTGGGACTAGCAAGTTTTTCAGATTTTGGAATATTAGCATGTATATAATGAGATACCTTGAGGACAGGGCCTAATTCTAAACACAAATGCAAAATAAAGTTATGTCTCACATACACATAACTTTCCATAGGCTGGGGTATTTTATAGCCTGAAGGTATTCTTAAAAATATTTTCAAAATTTTGTGCATAAAAAAAGGATCACATTATGGAATTTTCCACTTGTGGCTTCATATGTGAGTTCAAAAATTTATAGGTTTTGGAACACTTGGAATTTCAGGTTTTCATATTAAGAATATTCAACTTGCAGTAGAATTTATTTTTAATTGACATAATAGTATGTATTTACAGCAGACAGTGTGATACTCAGTGCATGTATATAAGGAATAATAAATTGTCACTGGAATTTCCTGAACATCCCAGCACAAAGGCATCAGGAGAGGAGAGGAGAAACGCCCACGGCAATGCTCAGAGACTCCCAGCTGCCTCGCTGGCCCCAGGACAGAGGTCTGTGTCTGTCTCCTCCTGTGAAGAGCCAACTGCTCTACCTGAGTTAAAGTGCATGCTGATCCCAGGCTGTCAGCAAAGGGGCTGCTCAGCACTAGAAGGGATGGGCCCTGACTGCCAACCACAGGACAAGAGCAAGGATTGGAGCCCGTCTGAGAGCCAGAGACTCCTCTCGTGTGGGTCCCACAAAGATTAGTAAAGTATGGGATAAACCATGATGGTTTCATGAGAAGAAGGGAGTCCTTGACACAACCCAGAAAACAGCTACACCAAGAATGTAACTGTATGGAGAATATCTTCATTATGTATTAATTAATTTTGCTGCTGGGAATTGAAGCCAGGGCTTCTACCACTGAGCTATACTCCTAGTCTTTATTAATTAGCTATTCATGTAAATTTAGAGGCCTGCATTCACTTGGCCTCTCTTCTGGGGCAGATCTTGTACTAGAAAACAAGGCAAAATGTGGTCTCTATTTAGAACCCAATAAGGGAGATGAAAGTAAAATCAAAGAGTTGCAGTATGGAGGAATTTTGCAACTGCTTTTCAACACAGATGGCAGGATTCCTACAAGGCTTTTAGTTACAAATACAAGGATATGACAAAGGCAGTTGGATCCTGGGAGCTCTGAGAAGCTGGAGAGGAAGCTGGTAACCCTAGGATGGGCTCACACTGTCAAGGGAGCTGTTGTCTGGACCGGGTCTTAAAACAAGAACTTATGGAGTAGATAGATGTGAGGGGAATGTCAAACGAAGGGGTCAGACGTGTAAAGGGACTGACGCACAAGTAAGGCAAGAAGGGAAGCTGTTCGGCTCAGTGTTCTACAGAGACATAAGTGGGTCAATGCTCTCATCCTGAGAGTTATTGGCTCATGAAGTCACCTGACCTTTCCCTGTGGGTTGAGAACTCAGGGAGGGTAGTTTTTTCTGAGTAGTCATAGGGACAGTACTGGAAGGAGGTTAGAACGGGCCCCTCCCACCACCTGCCCCCATGTCTCTGGCATTGTAGGGCACATGACAGTGTTTGCATCTGCTCCGGCAGCAGATGCTGCATCGAGAAGAAACAGGTCTTCTGCATCACAAGTTCTGACTCTGCCACCAAACAGGTCCACACTAAGCTGCATAACACTCAGGAACTGAAAACTGGGCAAATTTCCATTCTCGCTGAGGATAAGATCTTATGACAATTCCTAAAGCATGTTAAAAGAAGAGAACACAATTAGGAAGCAGAAGTTGCCCTGCTTCATGCAAATCACAGTGCTTTAGGGAAGAAATTGTCTGTAAATTAGACTCTGAGGGTTCAGAATAAAATTGCTTCTCCATCAGACCTGGCTTGTATTACCAGGGTTCCTTGTTCTATCAACACTTGTTGGTTGAAACTTAAACACTGGAGAAAATGAAGCAAGAACTTTCAAGTTTTCAGAGGCACTTAGAGCTGCTATCCAAAGGCATCAAGTGGTTTTACAGCTGTGGAATTCAACAGACGATATTTGCAGAATCGCTACAAGGTTTAGTAATGAATATAACTTTAAATATTATGCCCCCCTGAGAGATTCCACCATTTCTATGTAGACTAAATTATCTAAAAGCATTCTGGATGTCTCATTAATTTTTATATACCTGAGAGACAAGATTTCTTTCAACTTGTCTAAAGAAATTCAGTTAGTGCTCTGCTTCCCAGCTGCCCACGGCGGATTCAGTGTCAGTTTCCCATGGTATGGACAGCCATTAAGATGGGGTTGCATTTAGAGATATCTGTGACAGTTGCAATGTGTCTCAGGGAAGGAAGCAATTAAATT
This sequence comes from Hydrochoerus hydrochaeris, assembly GCA_004027455.1. Lineage (NCBI taxonomy): Eukaryota > Metazoa > Chordata > Mammalia > Rodentia > Hydrochaeridae > Hydrochoerus > Hydrochoerus hydrochaeris. Next base: position 62,876 of record PVLA01008288.1, read on the forward strand.
GTAACTATAAGTTTTCAGTATGCTAGATCAGGCCTTGGGGAACAGCCTGGGTATGATCCTTGATTTCTCCATCTGCTAAGACCCCATTTCCAACCTTCAGCAGTGTTATAGGCAGTGGTTGGTTTCGGTTCTAAGCAGACATGGTTCTGGCTGGAATTCCAACAGTCATGTCACTCTCTTTTCATTTCCCAAGTTCATAGGCATCCAGCTCAGGATATGTTGAAAGTAATGTGCCTGGAGAGTCCCCACGGTCTGGGACTATAGTACTCTACAGATTTTGGAATCTGGCAAGTATCACTTTTTCTTTTTCTTTTCTTTTTTAAAAATTTATTTTATTTTACAAAGAATAAAACAAAAGAAGAAAGAATAAAGCAGATCAGAACAGAACAATACAAGCAACACAGCACTTGCCAGCAAGACAACTGGATATTAACAGTAGCTACCATAATGTCTCTTTCTTTGAAATAGTTGAGCATAACTTCATACACAATAATATCAAATTCATAACAAAATAGTATAAAACAATTCAAGAGAATGAAAGTATTACAAGGCATTCTGAACCAAACAACAGAAAATGAACAATGGCTACTACAATATCTCATTTTCCATAAAAATTTGTTTATACTATCACACATATTAAAACCCAATGAGACACAACATGATAGAACCAATGGTAACACAAGAACAAAAGCATGTTAGGACTTCAAAGCAAGATGATATTAAATCAACAATGGCTGCCATAATGTCTTGTTTTCTTCAAAGTAGCTATTCATACCATCACACATAATAAAATTAAAAAAAAAACAGAATAAAACCATTCCAACCAATGAATGAAAACATTATAAGACCTCAAACCAATATAATGGGGAACCATGATTACCCATAAAATCTATGTACTCTTACCATTTCTTACACTAGGGAGACTATATAGTGTTTATACCTGTGAGTTTGATTTATTTTGTTTATGAGTATGTTCTCAAGTTGCATCCATTTATTTATAAATATCTCAATGTGATCATTCTTTATAGCTGAGTGGTGCTGCATTGTATAAAAATACCACAATTTTTTTATCCATTCCTCAGTTGATGGGCACTTAGGTTGTTTCCAAGATCTGGCTATTACAAATTGTGCTGCTATAAACATGGGTGCACATATATCACTGTGGTAAGGTGTTTTCAGATCTTCTGGGAATATGCCTAAGAGTGGAATAGCTGGATCAAATGGGACCTCCAACCCCACCTTTTTGAGGAATCTCCAGACTGACCTCCACAGTGGTTTCACCAGTCTATACTTTTTCTTCACTGTTTAGTTTTAGAGTATTTTCACTCTACAGGCTTGGTCACATGACTTGGTTTGACAACAATCAATGGTGTAAACAATGAGAAAGTTCTTCACAAAGTGCTTAGGTACTGCACATCACTATGTCTGTACCATTCCTATTAAAAATAATAATAGATAACCAATAGCACAGTCAACCCAGACTACCACTGTTGAAACCCTCTTCTACCCACCCAGTGCCTGAGTAGAAGAGGGTCATAGACAAGAGCTCAGTGGTTCCACTCAATCTGTACTAGCGCTAGCTACTAGACACACAGATCAGAAGGGAGCCCAGAAAGGAGCAGTTAGCAATGCCTATTGTCCTAAGCCTGTGCATTTGAGGCAGCTTGTTATGTGGTACGAGTCAACAAGAAGCTAGCACGGTGAATTCAAGCAAGTCACACAACATCTGTGAGCTCCCAAGTACACACAGACACACCCAGGCACAGGCACACATCCCTGAGCTGCGGGTTTACCAAAGTAATGTACCTGGCAATGAATAGAGTCCAAAATAGCAAAGTCGCTGCACTTGATGCTCCACACCACATACTCAGATTGCCTCTCCAGCTCAGAATAATTTCCCATTTACTATCTAATAAAGTTCAAATTTGCTACTGGGCTACTTGCAAGAGTCTACTCATATCTGTCTATTTCATTTCCTCTACTTCCACAGATCATATCTCACTCAGGGAATACTTACTATTGAAGAAGAGATAAGAAGCCTAGATATGCGTTGCATATGTGCATGCAAAGCACTATTTTCCAAGCATAGGACTGAATGTGTTACACACATAACCTCATTTCACCCTCTCTTGGAGAAAGTCAAATTACATCTCTTTGCGGGTGAATACACAGAGCCTTGATGATATTGAGGGTCCCATTGTCAAAATTGCATGATCAATTTGTGATTTCACTTAAGTTTAAGCAATGAAACTAAAACTGTGGATTTTCAGTTATTCACAATAATTCCTCAAGATTCTTAGGAGGACTGAGCCTTAAAAGACTGAAGAGGTGATTGATGAAACCCAGCCAAGACTCTGAGACCAGGAAAGCAATTGCTAAGGAGTCGTAAGTGAGCAATCTTTCAAATGCCAGAGCTTGCTACCTGGAGACCACACACCAAGAGGCTGATGGTAGGGACAGGGGTGTTGGTGACATTAAGGCAGGTGCTGAGGAAAATCAATTCATTAGAAATGGGACATACATTGGAAAGGACCTGTCTCTTCTAACTTGGTGTTTGGAATCTAGGAAGGAGTGCTTTTGTAGATAAGTTTAAAATACTCCAGGTCAATCTTGGAAACTTCTTCCTTCTCTGATGGTCTTACCCCCTCTAACAAAGAACAAAATGCAGAGTATTTTGTTAACCACCATTCCCTCTCACATGAAGCAACGTGAGTCAGAACAGATATAAAAGTATGGAAAGGTGTTAAAAATCCATGTGATTATAATTTCACCACTAATAAGCTTTTATTCTGTTTTTATTTTTTCTAGCTTTTATTTTGATATTAATATATTTTCATGGGAAAATGCTAAAGAACTTCCAGAGAGACATTTTACATCCTTCCCTCAGCCTCCTCTGAGGTCTACATCTTTCAAATTACAGTACAATGCCACACCCCAGAAACTGATAATAAATTCCATGGAGCCTACTCAGATTTCATTACCCATGCTCATTTCTCTGTGTTACTCGATGCAACTTTAACATCTATGCAGCTTTGTTTTATCACAGTCAATCTACTAAATAATCACAGTGTCCCTTAGGGCTCCCACTCCTAGACACCCCACCTGGCCCCTTGTTCCTAACCCCAGGTAGTCGCTACTCTGCTGTTCATAGCTGCATCTTTATTTCATGAACGTCGTATAAAAGGGATTATGCAGTGTTTATTATTTTCAGAACAGATTTTCCCCTCTACATAACTTGTGTGAAATTTACCCATGTAGCTGCTGGTATTGATCTTTTTTCCTTTTTGTATGTGAAGAGTAGTTCATAGCACAGCTCCATGGTGGTGATCCTTCACATGTGCCACTGTGGGAAGGAAGAACCCTCTTTGTTGACATGAGATCTAGGTGTATGAGTCGTTTTTTCTTAACTAAAGTCTCAGTTTTATGGCAGTGTGGTCAGTTTGCTATAAAAAAAGCAGGCTTTGGAATGTGGTTTGGACTCTCAGTCTCTAAAAGTTTCACCATCTCTGTTATAGGTGTACCGTGGTCTGTTTAGTCGTTCACCCACTGACGTACATTTAGCCAGTTTTCAGCTTGAGCTCTTGATAAATAAAGCTGCTATGTTATGTGTATTCATGCAAAATCTCTGCTTGGAAGTTACTTTCTATTGCTCTAGGACACACACTCAGGAGGATAATTGCTGGATCTTATGGAAAGTTAGTTTTTATATCTGAAGGGATCTTCCAAACTGTTCTCCAGTTTGTATTATTTTAAATTCTCACCAGTAGTATTTTTTTAATTTTAAAGAGAATTAAACAAAACAAAGCAAAGCAAAACAAAACAAAACAAAGCAGAGTAACATTTCTTTTGCTGTTCTGAATCTCCTTTGACTCCATATGAATTTTAGAATTGTTTTCTCTAGATTTATTAAGTGTGATGTTGGTATTTTGATTGAGACTTTGCTGAATCTGTATAGAGCTTTTGTGAATGTGGCCATTTTGACAGCAGTGGTTCTGCCTATCCAGTAGCAGGAGACATCTTTCCGTTTTCTGATATCCTCTTCAATCTCCTTGGTCAGAGTACCGCAGTTTTTTGTTTCGTTTTATTTTGTTAGTTTTTTGTAAAAGCCTTTCCTCCTGTTTGTTAGGTTAATTTTTAGATGTTTTATTTTTCTTGATGCCACCGTGACTAATACTGTTTTCTTAGTTTCTTTTTCATCCTGTTGATTGTTGGTATACACAAATGCTAATGACTTTTGTGTATTGATCTGGTGTCCTGCTACTTTGAGGTTGGATATTAATTCTAAGAGGGTTTTTGATGTTGTTGTCATTGAGTTCCTTGGGCTTTCTATGTAGAGGTCATGTCACCTGTAAATAATGATCTTTTGAGTTCTTCCTTTCCTGTGTGTATTCCTTTTATGTCTTTCTTTTGCCTGATTCCTCTGGTTAATATTTCAAGTACTGCATTTAACAGAATTGGTGATAGTGGGAATCCTTGTCTAGTTCCTAACTTAAGAGGGAAAGATTTTAGTTTCTCCACATTTAATGTGATGTTGGATGTTAGTTTTTATTAAATAACTTTTATTAAATTCAGGTATAGTCCTTGCATTCCTATTTTTTCAGGGTTTTTATCAGGGTGTTGGATTTGTTCAGAAGCTTTTTCTCCACCTATTAGTGTAATTGTGTGGTGTTTTATTTTGTTTCTGTTTATGCAATGAATTGCATTTATTGACTTATGTATGTTGAGCCATCCTTGCACCTCTAGTGTGAAACTTCCTTCATAATCATGTGTGATCTATTTGATAATGCACTGTATTCTATTCATTAGTATTTTACTGATGAGTTTTGCATCTTTGTTCACTAAAAAGAATGGTTTATAGTTTTCTTTTATAGTTGAGTCTTTATCTAGTTTTGAAGTCAAGCTTCTTTTTTGAGCTACTTTTCTCTTTTGTTTGGAACTCTCCCTCTAATCATTCTGTGTTAGTCCACCAGAAAAACCTCATGCTACTTTTTCTACATATGGGAATAACTCTATTTCCCTTAATTTCTGAGTGGTATTTTTATTGTTATGTGATTTGGCATTGACATTCCTTTCCTTTAAGAATTTAAAAATTGTTATGACACTTTTTCTGGACTCCATTATTTAAGATATTTGCATCCCTATATCTGGTAATCTGAGCAACTATTTTGAAGGCAACAATATGAAGTATTATAATCATCATTAATTTTCTATTATATTGTTTTGAAATTCTGTATATTTCTTTAATTCTCTTTAAAATAAAAAGAAATTTGCTGTTATTCAAATTGCAACTTTAGTTTTCAGAAAATTAACTGTGATTTCATGGTATGAATTTCTCTGAGTTTGTCTTTCTTGGAAGTCCCTCAGTATCTTAAATCTGTAAGTTTATGTCTAATGTGATATTTGGGAAATTTTGAACTTTTTTTTCAGAACTGGGAATTGAACTCAGGACCTCTTGTTTGCCAGGTGAGAGCAGTGCTGCTGAGCTATACTGCTAACCCCTTATTTTATCAATTTTTTTCAGCCACAAATTTCTACTTTTCCTTTCCCTTATGCTATTCTGATGATACATTTAGAGATAGTTGTCTAATCATATCTAACTCTTGAAGACTTTTTGTTTTGTTTTGTTTTTGTGGTACAGGAGATTGAACCCAGAGCTTTCTAACTGAGCTATAGTCTCAGTCTTATTTTTAATATTGGAAGAATGTCTCACTACGTTGACAGGCTGGACCCAAATTTGGAATTCTTCTGCTTTAGTCTTCAGAGTGCTGAAATTATAGGCATGTGCTAGGAAAGACTAGCTTCTTCATTTTTAAGTCTATGTTTAGTCTATTTGCTGCAGTTTTCCCAGAAAGAGTAGCTCACTGAACACTACCCACCACTTAAACTGCTTTTTTTGCATTCTTATTACACGTTCCTATCATCTGGCATTGCAGAATGTACTTAAGCCTTTATTTCTGTCTCTTCGCATAGATCTAGAACTCCTCTAGGCATGAACCTTTTCTAACTACTGTGTATGTTGCATGGAGAAAGAAGTATGTCTCAAATATATCAGAAAAATATTAGAAGAATTACAGAAATACAAGGCTCTGGCATGTACCTCTACATAAAACATTAACACAAAACATTAAACACAGACCCATCAACCACAGCCCAGAACCTAGAAGAAGTAATGCATGTAAATCATCTCACTAAAGGCCTGCTCACTGCAGCAACTGCTGTACAATGTAAGATATTTGTTCCCAAACAAAAAAATCACCATCATATCAAAAGCTGAAACATCAGAACAAATGTTGTGTGTGACAAATGTTGAAATTCTCAGAAAGCAAAGTTAAATAACTATGATTAATATACTAAGGGCACAAATGAGAAAAACATACAACATACGAAACCAGATAGAAAATGTCAGTGAGAAATGGAAAATCTAAAAATAATAAAGGGGAAATTTTTGAAATAAAAATTTCAGCAAAAAGAAATGAAGAATATCTAGTGTGGATGACATGACTAGCAATCAGAGTCCAATCGCAGTGCAGCAGAATCTTTCTAACTAAAATATTTTTAAAATTAAAAGCAAAAACAACCCTGAAAATCCCCAGAACATGAGAAACTTAAAAGGTGTGACACACATGTAATCGAAATGGAAAAAGAGACTGGACCAAAAGGAAGGCTTGAGGTAATGATTGTGAGAGTTTCCAAAATTATCAGGAAATTCAGAAAATACCAGAAACATAGAAAAAATTTAATAAAACCATAAAAAATTTCTTCTAACTAATGCAGCAATAATAAAAATAACAGACTTTTTTAAAACTCCAGAAGCAAAAAGAGTATAGTGAAATGCTAAAATGCAGGCAGGATTATACTCTATCCTAGAGTTCTATATCCAGGGCATTGTATTTCAAAACCAAATGAGAAATAAAGTTTTTTTCTAACAATAACTGAAAGAATTTATTGTTAGAAAGTGGATTTTGAAAAATAACGTTAGTGTAAAGTTTTCAGGGAGAGAAAAAAAACTTGGATCTACAAAGAGCAAAGAAGAGCACTAGAGAAGAATGGATGAGGAATAAATTTACATATATTTGTCTTGTACTTGCTAGGGAAGTGCTTTTGCACTGAGCTAGGTCCCAGCCCTATTCTTATTCTTAATTGATCAACTAACAGATTGTTTAAAGCAAACAGGATGATTAGAGATTTGAAGGGAAATGAATGACAGAAATGTCCCAAGAAATGAGAAGGAAAGATTGTTAATATGTGGTAAGTGGTACAGTGCTCTTTGAAAGTAGACTCAGGTATGTTTAAAACACATACAGTAAACACTATGGGGAAAAATCGATATTTTAAAAATATAATGGCATGCTGAGAAAAGATGGGCTGAAATGGTATAAATTTATCAATTACATCAAGAGAGCACAAAAGGAGAGAAAAAAGAAACAGCAAATACTACAGCAAATAGAAAATGTCATAAAATATGACAGAAACCCAGCTAGAACAATAATCATCTAAGTATTTAGACTAAATAAACCAATCAAAATCAAAGATTGTCAGAGCGGACTAAAAGAAACCACATATGGACTGGAATATTCTCATTTTAAACACCAGATTCAAGTTTGTAGTAAACAGATTGAGTAGCATATGCTCTGCTAACACTAATAAAGAGGAAGATGAAGCAGATGTATTAACTTAAGACATACAGACATAGTAGACTTTAAAGGAAGGAAAATTTTCAGGGTTAGGGAAGGGTACTACTTGATCACAAAGACATCTGTTTTCTAAAACATATCAATGTTAAATGTGCATGCATAATGAGCATCAAACTATGCAAATAAACACTGGTAGATGTGAAAGGAAAAACAGTTAAATTTACTATTGTGTTTATGATTTTAGCACTGTCAATAACTTATAGAGAAGCAGGCAGAAAAAACACCAGAGGCATATTCAAACAACATCATGAATCAATTTAATCTAATTGGCACTTACAGAATAATTCATCCATCAACAACAAAATATAACTTCTTGTGAAGCTGATAGAGTACTGTCACCTCCACAGGCCATATTATGGGCCATAGAAATCATCTAAACAATTCAAAATAATAGGAATATTACAAATTATGTTCTCAGGTGTCAAGGAAAAATAAGTTAAAATTCAGCAGCAGAGAGATGGTTAGAAAATCCCCAAACCCTTGAAAATGAAACAGTATATCTCTAAATAGCACCAAATAAGACATACAACTTTAGAAATGCAATGGAAATTTTTAAACATTTTTAATTAGATGAAAAATACAGCTTATCAAAATAGGTAATGCAATAGAGAAAAGTATATTTCATTAAGTGAACATCATAGAACAGAAGAAATATCTAATATCAAACACCAAAATTTCTACTTCAGCAAATTAAGGATGGATGGAGATGAGATCAGAGGCAGAGCACTTCCCTGACCCTGACATGCACAGAGCTCTGGGCTCAACCTCCAGTGCCACAAAAGGAAAGAGAAAAAGAAAGAGAGAGGAAGAGAGGGAGGGAGAGAGGGAAAGAGAGAGAGAAAGAGAAAGAGAGAGCAACTTAACCTTAAATACTCAGAAGAAATGAAATAATTAGAAAAGAACACAGAAACTAGAATAGATAAAAAACAGAATACCAATAAAACCAAAAGTTAGCTTTTACAAATTCCAGTGACACTGAAGAGCTTGCCAACCTAGCGGGTAGATAAAGAGATAATACATACTTAATTGTGGTGGTTCGTCTTGATTGTCAACCTGACTGGCTTGGGAGACCAGTGTCTCGAAGATCACCAGTGTGACCTTGGGGACTAGACCTGTCCCTGGCCCTTCCCCTTCAGCTCTTCTCCCACATTCTTCTTCCCAGATACCACGAGGCCAGCTGATTGCTGCACCCTTCTTTCTGCCATGATGTTCACTGCCAGCCAGCAGCAGTAGAACCGGTTGATCATGGGGCTGAAACTCTGAAACCTTGAGCCACAATGAGACTTTTCTCCTTCAAACTGTGTCTGTTAGATATTTAGTCAGCATGATGAACAGCTAAATAATACAGTTATCAATGTAGGAAAACAAGAGTGTGACAACAGATGATTCTGCAGACATAAGAAGGGCCAAAAGAGCAGACTACAAACAACTTTGTAGATATGACACACATATCTACAAATGTGATAATGTAGATGAAATGGACCAATCCCCAGGAAGAACAGAAGTACCACATTCCACTCCAGGAGAAATGGATAACTTTTGTTATGGTTTAGATCTAAAATGTACCCACAAATCTCATGCGCCCAGAGGTGAGTCTTTCAGAAGGCAGTTGGCTCACGGGGGCACTGTACTCCTCGGTGTATTTATTCTTTGATAATTTCATAGTTCAATGTGCTTGTAGGAAGTGGGGCTTAGAAAAGGAGGGCCACTGTGGTGGGACTTGGAAGGGCACATCTCCATCCTAGGGCCTTCCCCTTTGCTGGCTCCCACATGTTGAACAGCTTTCACCCACCGCACCCTCTACTGAGTTCCCAGCTGGCCCTCAAAACCAGAAACCTAAGTTTAAGCCTGATTTAAATCACAAGTATCAGATATTTGCCCCAGTGGCCAGAAAGTGACTAATGAAATGAATAACTACATTCATTAAGAGGAGTAAAAGTACTAATTAAAAATTTTCAAAACACCAAATCCAGAAAATTTCATTAGAGCATCTGTCTTATTTCTTATTATCTTCAATAGAATGTCTACATCATCAGCAGTATAATTGAGTATACCAGTAAATAATAATAGTAGTAAACATTAAAACATTGTAGACAGTATATAACTTCTAAGGCAGGTAATAATCAAACCAGAGTGGATATTCTAGTGGATCTTGTCATCTTAACTGCAGTTGCCTGTACTCTCAGACTTGATACTATCAATCATAACAACTTTGAATAAAATCTATCAGTACAAAACAGTGATCAAACAAACCAGATTCGATTATGATCAATCATGGTAAAACAGTGTAGGTTTTACAGAGCTTTAGATTTAAGTTAATAGGAAATTAAGGATGATTACCATACTATATCCTGTTATTTTCGGGACTACTGTCTGTGCCCTCAAATCTAGTACAGGTAGAATGACTGGAACAGAATATAATACATCTAAGCACAGTAGTGTGAGTAATGTGGGTTTTAAATCCTGATGCACTATTAACAATATAGTGTATCAAGGCCATCTATGTTAGAGTTTCTAGTTATCCTTCTCTGCCTCATTTCTGCTATGCTATTTTCCTGCCTTTGTTTGTCTAGTTTTCTCCTTCATTCTACTGCCTGCCCGAATCATTGAGGCCTTTCTGCCACTGTTCTTAAAATCCTAGTATTTTTTTCTCTCTCTCTAGAATGTCCTTCAGTATTCTCAGTAGGGTTGGATTGGTGTCCACAAACTCAGCCAGTTCCTCTTTGTCATGGAAGCATCTTGTTTCTCCATCAACTTCTAGTGACAGTTTTGCAGGGTACATCAATCTGGGCTGGAGGTTATTTTCTTTCAGGGCTTTGAATACTTCACTCCAAGCTCCTCTTGATCTGATGGTCTGTGTCGAGAAGTCAGCTGTGATTCTGATGGGCTTACCTTTATAGGCAATCTGTTTCTCTTCTCTGACTTCTTTTAATATTTTGTTTTTATATTGAATTTCTGGCATCTTGATTATTATATGTTTGGGTGTAGATCTGTCTTGGTTGTAGGTGGCTGGGGTTTTGTATGCCTCACACAAACGAATGTCATTTTCTTTTCCCATGCTTGGGAAGTTTTCCTTAATTATTTCCATGGATAGCCTTTGTAATTTGCTTATAAGTATTCCTGATTCTTTGTTCACATTTCTTATTCTTAAATTGTAGATTCTCTTGTCATCTTCTAGCCTTTATTGTTACTGCCTGTTTCTTTGTTATTTTAAAGAGATCTTTCCTTTCATGATCACACACTGCCAACTTGTCTTCAAGTTTTGATAGTCTATCCTTAGTTTCTTTTAAGGAGTTTTGCCAGCTTTCAATGGAGTTTTTAATTTCCTGGTAGTCTCTTGGAATCTGCTTCATGTATTCCATATTTTGTTTATATTCTTTATCAAATATTTCTCTCCTTTTTTTGTGTTCTTCCCTTCTTCCATCTGTATCACCCTGAGAGATGCTTCCTGAGAGCATTTCTTTTATTACTCTACTCATATCCTGCTTTACCTGATTTAATATTTCAGTTTTGAGCTCATCTACAAGGTCCCAAAGATATCTTAATGTCCATTGAAGCCATGACTGGTGTTGTGTGTTTGCTGCCCTCAGTCTCCTTTGTTTTTCCCTCTCCTGGATCAGAGCTCTCAAGGTTCTGGACTGGGGGCCTCCTCCTGCCTTTCTCTCCTGTCATGGCCCTGGTTTCCTCCACACAGGTTACAGTACAGGTCCCAGTCCCTTTTCCCTTGTTGGCCATGTTTCCTCCAAAGCACACTGGCAAGGGACCTCTGCCCTCTCCTGCCTGCTCTTCTCACTGAGGTGTAAACAGCGGCTGTGTATGCCTGCCCTCCCCACTGGGCCAGCCATACTTCAGATGCCTTCACCCAATTAGTGCTTGCTAGGAATCAATTTGGGATGGCTCATTGGGTCCTGGCCAGGGGCATGGCCCAGTCCAAGCAAATCCCATGAATCTGCTCTGGGAAGGGAGCAACCAACTGAAGTCACTGTCACTCCCAGTTCAGGCTCCTCCTGCCCGATCCCAACATGTTGCCGCTTTGGTCATGCCCTTCCCATGGGGGTGGGTCTCATTCCCAGCACTGACTGTGGATTAATGGAGGTCACTTCACTGGCTCTGCTCTCCGTTGGGCTCACCAACCCCCCGACTTCAGTGCTGCTGTGCTTCCTGTGAGTGGTGGCGGGAACGAGTTTGGGCAGCTCTGCCTGCTGGCACAAATTTAAACTGGTGCAAACTTGGCGAGTCACCATGAAAATGCTGTGTCCCGTAATTTTTAGCTGTTTCAGTTGTAGTTCCGAAGAATTTGATGAGCTTTTTTACGTTTTAATTTCTTCCTGTGTCAAGAGGATCCATCTCCCTCTATCTGGGTCTCTCCAGGGTGTTTTATTCTGGCATATGAATTGCTTCTCCCAGGAGGCTTTGTGTTTTGTTGCTCACTGATAGGCCATCTTGTCTTCTCTCCACCAGTCGGTTAATATTATATTATCATATGTATATTGTATATGATAACAATATTAACAGACTGAGCAAAACATATCAATGATGGAAAAATTATTCAATATAATTTGAGATATATTCATAATTTTAAACAATGATCAGAAGAAATTAAATTAAAGTGAAGTAATTGAAAACTTCGATTTTAAGGGAAAAGCAAGGATGCTTTATCACCTCATCAACATTCAACTATCTTGAAAATTCTATCTTGCATAATTGTCCAAGTTAAAGAAATAGAATGAAAAATGATTGAGAAAAACAAAACTACAGTTAATATCCATGTAGAAAATCCACAACAACCATGGGAAAAAGAAGTATAGCAAAGTTGCAAGACACAAGGTCCAAAATTTTAACAGTAAAATTTAATTACTTTCTTGTATATCAGTAATGAACAAATGGAATCCAAAATTAAAGAAACATTATCTTTGATAATAGTATAAAAATTAGGTACTTGCATATAAAATCTGAAAAACTAATAAAAAGAAAATAAACACAAGTCCAAAACCCTATGGAAAATAGAAGAACTATGAAAGTTACTGAATTGAACATAGGAGAAATATAAGAGACTTTGAGCTTGATGATCACAGCTGACTTCTCCACACAGACCATCAGATCAATAAGAGCTTGGAGCAAAATATTCCAAGCCCTGAAAGAAAATAACCTCCAGCCCAGATTGATGTACCCTGCAAAACTGTCACTAGAAATTAATGGTGAAACAAGATGCTTCCATGACAAAGAGGAACTGGGTGAGTTTGTGACCACCAATCCAACCCTACTGAGAATACTGAAGGACATTCTAGAGAGAGAAAGAAAAAATACCACGGTTTTAGGAACAGTGGCAGGAAGGCCTCAATGAGTGGGGCAGGCAGTAGAATGAAGGAGAAAAGTAGACAAACAGGCAGAAAAATAGCATAGTAGAAATGAGGCAGAGAAGGTTGGCTGTAATCTCTAATATAGATGGCCTTGATACACTATATTGTTAATAGTGCACCAGGATTTAAAAACCCACATTACTCACACTACTGTGCTTAGATGTATTATATTCTGTTCCAGTCATTCTACCTGTACTAGATTTGAGGGTACAAACAGTAATCCTGAAAATAACAGGATATAGTACGGTAATCATCCTTAATTTCCTATTAAGTCAATCTAAAGATCTTTAAAACCTACACTGTTTTACCATAACTGATTGTAATCAAATCTGGTTTGTTAGATCACTGTTTTGTATTGATAGATTTTATTCAAAGTTGTTATGATTGATAGTATCAAGTCTGAGAGTATAGGCAACTACACTTAAGATGACAAGAATATCCACTGTGGTTTGATTATTACCTGCCCTTGAAGTTTTATATTGTCTACAATGTTTTATTTTTTACTAATATTGTTATGTACTGCTATATTAATTATACTGCTATATTCATTTATGCCTGATGATATAGGTAATTCTATTGAAGATAATAAGAAACAGTACAGCAATCATTGTAGATCACCTTGTACTGTGGTTTTGTACGGCTTTTTGGTTTCATTTTTTTTTATAGGAATTTGTTTTGTTTTGTCTTACTAAGTTTTGTTTTTCCCTCTAATACAGAAAGGATAGAAACACACGTAGAAACTCATGTATGCATAGCCGTTTACACTGTCACTGTTTGATGATCTACTTTGTATGCTTTAATTTTGTAACTTGAACAACTATTTCTAAGAGGACAATATGTAATTTATTAACTAGTGATTTCTTATTGTTTATCTTTTTTCTGAAATTCTGTATTATCTCTATCCTTTACATGCTTTTTTTCTCTTTAAATAAAATTTTTTTAAAAAGTTTTTAAATTTAACAGAAAAAACATTATTCATAATGTAATACATGTTATGCTTTATTAAAGTGAAAAATTATGTAAAAAGATGGTGTTGAGAAAAACAAATTATTGCCTGAGAGATCATGTTCAGAAGAATGCACCTGGTTAGCATCTGTATGATTCTGTACAGTACTTTAGTGTGTGGCACTACAAAGCTACATTCATTACAATACACATTTGTCAAGACCCATAGACTTATAACACAAAGGATGAACCCTGTTATATAAAATTGTTTAGGAGACTGGGGTGATGCTGGGTGAGATAAAGACTGTAGAAATAAAATTTAACTCTATAAAGTATATGTATACCTTAGGAAAGTGGGATGGGGAGGTAACTCTGGAAATGAGCAAAACCTCTAGCAGTGAAGGTGAAATAGTGTATTAGTCCTGTAGTCTAGTTGCTTCAGGTTAACCATTATCCATATTGAAATTCAATAAATGAATAGCAGATTGTGAATGTCAGCTTTGTAGCTGTTGGGGTGGAAGATGACATGCTAGAAAGGCTGGATGATCCATGTGGTACTGCTTGGAGTTAGACACACCATGAGGAACTAATGTTTAGCTTGGTGTGATATAGACAGGTGCAGGAGCATTCACAGATAACCATTCACTGTACATGAGATAATGTGCGCATAGATTCCTTTGCTACATCAGCTGAGAAGGCCTTAAAAAGCAACCGCTTCTCATTAATAATATATATCCCAGAGCCCATACTACTTCTCTCCAAAAAAAAGAAATAGGTTTCCTTAGAGAAAACACTAGTTCTAAGGCTGAAGCCATATGAACTCACAGGGTTGGGAGTATATCAAAGGAATAGAGGAGCCAACTAAAATAACTTCTGGTGCCCACAGCTGAAACAATTTTAGCAACAAAATAAATAGCATAATACAGAATTTTAACACAAAAGTTGTCATGAATAACCATATGTACAGACAAGTAAATAATTGAATAAACACAAAGAATCAAATTTCTTCTCTGCAGAAAAATCCTGAAAAACTAGGTTCTCATTCAAGTATGTGAAGTACGATTCCACATCCCTTAATCCAGGCTGCACACACTGGCTTCCTTTCAGAGAGTGTGGAAGGATGAAAATGTCATTTTACTGTAGAGAGACTTGACAAATGATCAGCCAGTAAGCAAGTGCAGTGTCCGTAGTGATAGATCATGCTGTAAAGATGAGCCTAGATGTGATGTGTGTCTGTGGTCTTCCTAAAAAACAAAACCATAAATCCTGTCCCTTAATGAGAAAAACCAAAGACAAATTCCGGCAGAGGGCATTCCATAAATTGCACTACCAGTGCTCCTTACCATTATGAATAAAAATTATCTTGGCAATTCAATTCAATTAGTATGTCTGTTATAACAGACACTGTAAAGCCCACAAAGTCAGAAAAACAAAAGCAAAAGAAACCTGAGGGAAATCACAGAAACGAAATGAAATATACATAGTGATGGTGATGGTGATGATGGTGATGGTGATGGTGATGGTGATGATGGTGATGGTGATGATGGTGATGGTGATGGTGATGATGGTGATGGTGATGGTGATGATGGTGATGGTGATGATGGTGATGGTGATGGTGATGATGGTGATGGTGATGGTATATAAAAAGTTAGGAGCTTTCAGAAAAGAAGCTAAGTTTATTATTTTATTCTATTCAACAGCTATTTAGTGAGGGGTCTATACCAGGTGATCTCCTAGTGCTAGAGAAACAGCACAGTAGTGCTGGAAGAAATCAGGCAAACAGTCCTCCCCAACATGACTGGCACATTGTATAGATCGTCACCACCACTAAATCAGCAGGAGTGGGCAGGTAAGTGCTGAGTGCTGTGGAGGAAACATGGGCGAGTAGAGGATGGCAATGTTATTTTAAGTTTTCAGAAAAGCCTCACTGAAACTAACGATTGAGGGAAGAACAGCTAGGAGGGCTCACTGCAGCACAGTGTGGAGTGCAGGGAGCTTGTAGCGTGTGAAGAGCAGCAGAGAGGTCAGGAAAGCAATGTGCTCTTCCAATGCACATAGACCCATGTAAAGAGTAGGAGAAAGGCGACCTGTTTAAAATGTGTCTAGCTTTAAACAGGAGAGTTAGACTGCACTGAAGATAGCAAACGTCCAGCAGGCTCACTGCTGGAGGAAGTGCCCATCATCACAACGCCTTTGAGGAGGGCACCCTTAAAATCCCATTGATGTCCACGCTATCACCCACTTTCACCTATAAATCAGAGGTGACAAGAGGTCTGAGGTGACAAGAGTGGCTTTCTTTGAGGAAAATGGAAACTCAACTCAGTAGCTGGCAGTCATTTAGAAGTCCCTTTGGAAAACTGAGGCATAACATTGGGGGCTGAAGGAGACTCTGATGAGGTAGAAGGAGAGTTGGACACCACATATTCCAGTCAGACTACCAGCTGTGACATGCAAAAAAAAACCTGTCCAAGGTGACAGTTCCCCCGGGTTCACTCAGGGACATCAGGGATTCAGAAAAGAAGATGATCAATGTCTCCTCAGTCTCTACACCTGAAGCTTTTCATCTGACCGTTTCCTTTTACTGTGACTTTCTCCCACCCTGTGGTCAGTTATTCATGTTCATCATCCTTTTACTTTCTTTAATAAAACAAGTAATTCCTTCCTTCCACTGCAAAACACTGCTGTAACTCAGCACCAAATCTGCCCTTTTAATTTGCCTCTCAGACACTGATAGAATAGAACAGTTATATCATTTGGCATCTTGAGTGAGCCAGAGTTATAATTTATCTCAGTTTCGTATGATCCAAGAATGAAAGAGGTTGAAAACATTTCAGGGCAATATAAGATGACAGGTTAAGTGGTGGTGTAATAAATACTAGTTCTACATATCAGAAGCTTTCCTACTGATGTTAAATTGTCTCGTGCCAGGAAGAGAGCACATGAGCAATCTGATGACTAGGGAAAGGGATGTCTCTGCACAGAGCTGCGCAGCAGTGTCTTAGTTCTCACGATGGAACACAGTACATCGCACCAGCATGTTAAAGGAGGAAAGGTCTACAGAGGCGCACAGTCTATGGAGGCTTCAGCCCATGGTTGGCTAGCTCCAAGGCAGGGCAGCACGACAGACAGGCACCACAGAGGAGAAATACTTCACAGCACCGCAGGCAGCAGGCAGCAAGCAGTGAGCCTCTCTTTCCCTTTGTATTCTATCCAGGCTGCAAGCCTGTTAGCTGGTGCCATCCACAGCCAGTGTGGGCCTCTGTCTTCAGTCAGTTAATTCAGTAATCCCATAATATGCTAAGCCAATCAGTGGGGTAATCCATTTATTACACACACATGAGTGTGGTAGGTGTTCAACTACTTCGCAAAAGCCCCTCCTATAAGCACATGAGTGTGAGGGGATATGGAGATATGAGCCATAACAAGATGTAAGTATGCTCTGATGTGTGTATTTAAAACAAAATTATGGGGCAGGGGATTTACCTCAGCAGCACAAGTGCCTGCCTGGCAAGCACAAGGTCGCGAGTTCAATTCCCAGTACCCCCCCAAATTATGAAATGGATCCTATAATTGAAATGATGCATAGGAAAACCCTGATGAAGCTGAAGCTACTGAACCCCCAATTCTGATGAAGCTCTTTGCCTGTGGAAAAGGCCTCCCCTGCTCAGAGGAGCCCAGATCCTCCTCATCTGAGAGGATTATCTCTCCCTTTCCTGAAGAACTTCAATGATCTCCCCTTGGGGCCACTGTCCCATGAGACAAAGCTAATTCTTCCCCTACCCACCTCCTACACCCCTCTTTGCTTCTAGACTCAAATCCAAGCAGGCCGTAAGGATGAGGTGCAAAGTAAGACCCATGAAGCACTGTGCTATGTAAAAGAATAACTTCTTTCTTTCTTCCTTTCTTTTTCTTTCTTTCTTTCTTTCTTTCTTTCTTTCTTTCTTTCTTTCTTTCTTTCTTTCTTTTCTTTCTTTCCTTCTTTCTTTCTCCTTCCTTCCTTGCTTCCTTCCTCTCTCTCAACTGTGTACAGCTGAAGCAAGGGTCTTCACACCAAGGTAAATCTCAAGCCCTTTATTCAAATTATTTTGAAAATACTTCTTGCTAGGTTGATAAAATACATGAGATGAACTCAAATTTTCAATCCTTCTGACTCAGCCTCCTAGTGTGCTGGGATTACAGGTATACACCACCATACCTGGCTCATCAGTGCAGTTTTCTAATAATATATGTGAAATCTAGAAAGGTGTATGGGAAAATTTATTGAAGGTGTGAGAAAATGCTGAAAGGAACACGAAGTTGAATTAGGACAACTATGATGTGGACACCCTCAGCAGTAGTTTTACACACACAATGTGAATGGACTTTCAGCATGAAATTTGGAAGAAAAATTAAAATAGCAGTCTCCTCCTCATCTCCAAACTCATGCCTTCCTCGTGTACAAAATATGTTTATTTCATTTCAATAGTTACAAATGAAATCCTTCCAACACAAATCCTGAAGTCAAAAGTCAATGGTTTTATCTAAATGAGACTGGAGAAATGATTCATTTTGAGAGAAATTCCCTCACAAATCCAAGTTCGTAAAATAAAAATAAAACTTATTTGATTCCAAAATATAAAAGTGAAATATTCATTAGATATTTTCCACTCCAAAAGGAAGAAATAAGCTGGGTAAAAGTAATAATAGGCCCTAAGTTAGTCCAAATCCAACAGGGTGAAGCTTCTTAATGTGTTTTTCACCACATACAGTATCATACAACATAGTTCCAAAGAAAGTGCAGAGCAAGCACAGTGATGAAAAGAAAGTGCACAGAAAGAAAAAAAAGAAATAAAAATAAAGATAGGAAAGGAAGAAACTACATTCTCATTATTTGCTGATGACATGCTATGCAGACAACCTCAAAAACTCCACCAAAAGACTTCTAGATTTAATAATCTAATTCAGGGGAGAAGATGGATACAAAGTCAACACACAAAAATTACCAGCATTCTTGTACACCAATAACAAACTCATTGAAAGAAAAATTAGAGGAAATCACACCATTCACAATAGTATCAAAAAATGAAATACTTAAGAATCAACCTAACAAAAGAAATAAAAGGTCTTTACACTCAAACTATAGTACACTGAAAAATAAAATTGAAGAGGATATCACAAAATGGAAAGATATTCCACATTCCACACTCTTGGTAGAAGAACAACAGTAAAAATGACCATACTCCCAAAATTGTTATTCAGATTTAATGCAATTCCAATCAAAATGCCATTAGCATACCTCACAGAACAAGAGAAAACATTCCTAAAATATATTTGGAACTAAAAGAGTAGAGAATAACAAAAACAATTCTGGAAAACAAAGAAAAAGCAGGAAGCATTACGATTCTTGACTTGAAATAATATTACAGAGCTACTGTGATAAAAACAGCATTGTACCAGCCAAAAAAACCAGACTTATGGATCAGTGGAACAGATTAGAAGATGCAAAAACAACTTCAAACACACTCAACCATCTTATCTTGACAAAGAGGCCAAATACCTTCACAGGAAGAAAGATAGCCTCTTTAATAAATGGTGCTGGAAAAACTGGCTTTCTGCACACTGAAAACTAAAACTAGACCCATGTCTATCACCATGCACTAAACTAAAATCAAAATGGATTAAATATCTAAATATTAAAATAGAAATATTAAGTCAGGTGGAACAGAGAATAGATAAAACTCATAAAGACATGGGTGTAGGAAAAGATTTCATGAACAAAATTCCAACTGTATGGAAAACACTACAAAGAATCAATAAATGGGATTTCATCTTATTAAAAAGTTTTTGCACAGAAAAAGAAATCATCCACAAAGTGAAAAGACAACATAGAATGGGAAAAATTTTTCTTCAGACAAAAGACTAATGTCTAAAACATGTGAAGAACTGAAGAAAAAAAAAGCTTCAAGTTTTAAAGACTCAATCCAAAAATGGGCATCTGAAATGAACAGACACTTCTCAAAAGAAAAAGTGAAAATGACAAATAAATATATGGGAAAATGTTCAACATTACTGATTATTTGATACAAACTGAAACAATGCTGAGATTCCATCTCACCCCAGGAAGAATGGCTATTATAAACAAATCAACCAATAACAAATGCTGGGAGGGGATGTAGGAAAAAGGAACCCTTCTCCTCTGTTGGTGGGAGTTCAGACCACTGTGCAACCACTGTGGAAATCAGGTGGAGATTCCTCAAAAAACTAAACTAGAGGTTCCATTTGACCTAGGTATTTATCTTCTTAGTATCTTTTCAAAAGAATTAAAAGCATCATATAACAGTGAAATGCAATCATCTATGTTTTCAGCAGCACAGTTTGTAATACCTAAATCTTGGAAACAGTCCAAATACCTATCAACTGATGAGTAGTTAAAAAGATATAATTTTACTAAAGAGTACTACTCAGTACTCCACTTTTGCGGAGTAAAAATAAATAAGGATAAATTTGAACCATTTATAGCTAAATGGATGGATCTTCACACCATCCTGTTAATTGGACACATATTTATAAATATCATTTTGTCTTTCATGTGAAAAGCTGAAAGTATAAATAAGAATCAAGATGTATAATAGACATTGTGAAATAGAAAGTAATCATTCAAAAGGAAAGGGGAATTTGGAGCAGAATAACAAAGGAAAAAGAAAAAATGAGGCAAAGTTTTGTACATAATGAGGGAAAGGGGTTGAAGAGAGGGTGGAGGAGGGGAAGTAAACCAGCTAAGGTACAGAGTCTGCAGGTGCACATCCCCTCTGATGAACGTGATGGATACGTATCACAAAACTGTACCAATGAACTTGATTTAAAAAAGAAATGGAAGAAGAGAAATAGAAAGACAAAAAACTTTAGCAAGTAAAATTCACACATAGAGAAAACATTTTTGAAAAAACCACGATTGATTATACTTAAAATCAAATAACAATTTCCAATAAATTTGATCAAGAAGAAAAAGAAAAATTACAAAACAAATATTTTGGTCAAAATTTGAGTCATTGTACAGATTTACAAATAATTTTCATAACATAAGGGATGAATAATTTTAATTAATGTATTTAAAATTCACATGACATTCACAAGCATGTTAGAAAAAAATTAACAAGAAATTTTCTGAGATGAAGAAGAAAGAAAGTGTAGACCAGAAACAAAGGTAACAATAAAGTGCAGAGCAAGAGCGGTAAGGAGGTTTTGAGGAAAATAATCATTAAATTGAAGAACGAAATTGTTGAAAAGCAAGAACATGGGAGTCACATGACAGATCTGGCTTTGGAGCACAATCTGGTGAGGTCAACAATCTCACCTGTTTTGAAGAATAACGACACCATCAAAGGAGCTGTTAAAGAGTAAAGACATTAACTAAGTGGAGGTCACAAGTGCTGGAAGAGGTGGAAAAGCTCATTAGTGTGGCTGAATGGCATGCTGAAGCTGGTAGTATTAGTAAAGCTATGCTCTGTAAAAGAGCCGAGAAATTGCAGTGATTTACTGCAAGAAAACCCCTCTACAGGTGCAGCAGGTGCTGAATTTAAAGCCAGTAAAGGGTGGTTTGATAAGTTCCTCCAGGGAAGTGGCATCCGCAGTGTGATAAGACATGGTGAGGCTTCCAGTTCTGAGAAGGCCACTGCAGAAGCCTAGCAGAAAACACATTATGGAATTCTTAAAGCCAGAAGGATACATCACCCAACAAGTGTTCAACTGCAACAAAACAGGCTCCTTTGGAAGAAGATGCTGAACAGAAACTCCATCACAAAGAGGAAAGACAGTGCTGGGGCCTTTCGCAGTGTGCAAACCCAAGTGCTGATCTGAAGATTAAGCCACTACTGCTGTGCAGTTCCCAGAGCCCTTGTGCATTCAAAGAACAGAACTTGATCAGGGCCAGACTGCCTGTCATGTCAATTTGAAAGTTTGGGTAACAAGGCAATTGTTCATGGCATGGGTGCAGGAGGTATTCACATCCGCTGTTAAGAAATCTCTTTTTGCCAGTAGACTGCCTGAAGGGTGCCTTCTTCTGATGGATGGTGCCCCAAGATGCCCTCCAGCCTGAGTGGATGATACAGATGATCTGTGTGACTTCATAAAGATCAAGCTCCTCCTCCCCATCACACACACACTTCTGCATCCCATGGACCAGCAAGTGATCGGAAACTTCAGGAAGCTGTACACAAAAGTGATCTTCAACAGGTGTCTTAATTTCACTGAAGAGTTGTCCTTGACTCTGAAAGAGTTCTGAAAGAAACATTTCAAGGTCCTCCACTGCATCAACTTCATTGCCAAAGTCTGGGAAAATGTTGAGTACTGGACCTTAAACTCGGTCTGGAGGAAACTGGCCAGAACGTGCCACTGAATGTGACTTTGAAGGGTCTGATGCATGGGTGATAGAGGAAATTGTGTCCACGGGCAAGAATATGGGTATGAATGTTTATAGTGCAGACAGAGAAGCTTGCTGAGGACCATAAGGAGAAGCTGATGAAGGAAGAATTTGCTGAACTCCAGAGTAGGCAGCAGAAGGTGCTTGTTGACCAGCATTCACATGAGAAGGAGGAAAATAGGTAGGAAGTTAGCAGCAATGTGATAAAATCCATTGTGGAAAGTGGAATGAGTGTCAGGGTTTCATTGAGAAGCACCCACCCTGACATAACTGTAATGAACAACAATACTGTGGTCTCTCATTTCCAGAGGGTTACACAGGGTTACAAAATTTACACTGTGGCTAAGACACAAAGGAATGAAAAGACCACTAAAGGAGATAAACTTTATGTCCTTATGGAGAGGAACTCTCTCCAAACAGTACCCTTCCTGTCCCCTACAACAGAAGTTGTCTCAAGCAAGATTAAAATTCTCTCTCTTCATATTGTGCTGTACTGTACTTTGTTTCATATTTGTGTTGTTAAAAAATACACAAAGTTCAAAATGGATTAACTTTGTTTACATGGAAACTTATGGGAAAATTTGATTTGATTTGCAACCAAAATCAGTTCATGACCAACCACATTTTCAGGACTCAGAGAGGATTAACCTTATTTACATTGAACTTTATGGGGGAAATTTGATTCCATTCATAACTGGTTAGATTTGCAGCTAGAATTGTGGAAAAAATAAAGTATTAGAGCAGAGGTACCACTCCATCTAGTATGGAAACAGCCTCATTTCTCAGTGCCAATTTTCTGTCTTAATTTGCTTTCTCTTTTAACTTTAATTATTTTTTAATTTACAGATAATAATTTTAATAATTTTCTGTAATATGGGAGGCAATATGTAAATTGATCAATCATTATAGACTATACATCATCTCAAACACCATTTCTTTGTGATTAGAACATTCAAAACCCTCTTTTTCATATTTGACATCTTTAGCCATTAGAGAAGTGTGTATCAAATTTTATGGAGATTCTGTTTTACCTCAGTAAAACAGCTATATCAATAAAAGGAAAAAAATGCTGGCAAGGGTGTGCAGAAAAGGTAACTGTCATGAGAATGCAGTTTAGTATAGCCACTATAGAAAATTCAGTAAACAGAGGCTCTTCAAGATGCCAAAAAGAGACATGTTATACAATCTAACTATACAACATTTGTATATACACTCAAAATAAATAAAGCTTCCATACAATAGACATACCTGCACACCCATTATTGTGGCACTGATTATAAGGACCAAGATATGGAATCAGCCTATGTATGTATCAACACCAAATAAGCAATAATAACGGGTAAACTTAAAGAGACAGATCAACCAAACAAAAACTCAGCAAAGAAATAACAGAACTGAATCAAACTTGTGAACAAATATACTTAGTAGACAAAAGTGTACAGAGTATTCCATGCAACAACATCAAAATATACATTCTTCTTAGCGGCACACAGGTCATTCTCTAAAATAGACCATATGCTAACCAATAGAACATTAAGTAAGTATAAAATATCCCACACATAGTATCTAAGCATAGTGCAATGAAATTGGAAATTAATGACAAAAGAAACGTCAAAAACTCCATAAACACATGAAGAATAAATAACACTCTCCTGAATAACCAATGGGCCACAGATGACATTACAGCAGAAGTTAAATAATATCTACAATCAAATAAAAAAGCAAACTCAACATGCCAGCACTCATGGGGTGAAATTAAAACAGTCCTAAGAGGGAAATTTATAGCAATGAATTCTCACATCAGGAAAACAGAGTGAGCACAAATAAACAATCTAATGCTACACCCAAAGCTACTAGAAAAAGAAGAGCAAGTCAAACTCAAAACCCATACACTGCAAGAAATTACAAATATCAGAGCAGAAATTAATGCAATTGAGACTAAGAAAACAATGCAAAGAATTATGAATCAATGAGTTGGTTCTTTGAAAGAAAAACAAAATTGACAAACTCCTAACCAATCTTATCAAAAAAGAAAAGAAAAACTCAAATTCATGCAATAAGGAATGAAAAGGATAAAATTATTACAGATCCTGTGGAAATTCAGAAGATCATCAATACCTATCTTTTAATTTTAAAATAAAAATTATTTTAATTTTATTTAAAAGAGAGTAAAACAAAACAGAACAAAGCAGATCAAAGGAAAACAATATAAGTGACACAGATTTCAAAGCAAGACAACAGGATATCTATAGTGGCTTCCATAATAGCTCTTGTTTTCTTCTAAATAGTTGTCTATATCTTCACCCACAATTAATTCATGCAAAACAAAATAGTATAAAACTGATCAGGACAGAGTAATGAAAGCATCACAGGTCTTCAAAACCAGCCAATAGGCAAATCAACAATGGCTGCCATAATGTCTCTTGTTCTCTTCAAAATAGCTGTCCATACCTTAATGTATGTTGAAATTAAACAATACAAAACAGACTAAAAACACTCTGAATAAAGAATAAAAGAATAAAGAATGAAATAAAGAATAAAATTACTGGATTCCACTGTATGATGATATGGAATCAGCAATGGATACCATAAAGTCTCTTTTTCTTCAAAGTAGCTGTTCATTTCATCACGTATAATACAATTAAAACTATACATTCACATAGGATGGAAAATGCAGAAGAAATGGACATATCCTAAGAAACATATGGACTACCATAGTTGAATCAAAAAGATGTAAAACTTATGAATAACCCAATATGTCAGTGAAATTGAGAATGTAATTAAAAACTTACCCATAAATATAAGCCCAGGTGCTGATGGATTCATGGCTGAGTTCTATGAGAAATTTAGAGAAGATTTAAAACCTATACTCCTCAAACTCTTTAATGAAATTGAAAAGGAAGCAATTTTCTCTACTCATTCCTAGAGGTAAGTATTACCCTGATACCAAAATGAGAAAAAGACCCAACCAAAAAAGAGAACTACAGGCCCATCTTCCTAATTAATTTAGATGCAAAAATTCCCAATAAAATACTAGCAAACAGAATAACAGCAAATAATCATGAAGAACATATGCCAGGAACAAGTGGAATTCAACTCAGGAATGCAGGGCTAGTTCAACATATGCAAAACAATAAATGTAATATATCATATGAACAGAACCAAAGACAAAAAATACATGGTCATATTAATAGATGCAGAAAAAGCTTTTTGATAAAATCCAACATTCATTCAAGATTTAAAAAAAACTACAAAATATTGACATAGATGATCTCTACTTCAATCTAATAAAATCCATTTTAGGACAAACCAACAACCAACATAATACCAAGTGGAGAAAAACTGAAGGTTTTCAGCCTAAAATCAGGAACAAGACAAGGATGTCCATTATCACCATTCCTATTTAATACAGTGCTGGAAACATTAGCTAGAACAAGTAGGCAAGAAACAGGTATAAAATAATAAAGATAGGAAAGGAAGAAGTTAAAGTAGTATTTGCAGATGAAGTGGTAGTCTACAAAGAAGACCCCAAAAACTCCACCAAAACTCTATGAGATTTAGTAAGCAAATTCAAATTGTAGCTGGATACAAATTCAATACTCAAAAATCAATAGCATTCCCGTACACAAACAACAAACTCACTGAGACATAAATTAGTGAACCAACTCCTTTCACAATAGCATCCAAAAAAATTGAAATACTTAGGAATCGATCTAACAAAGGAAATAAAAGATTTATACATTGAAAATTACAGTTCTCTGAAAAAGGAGCTTCAACAAGATCTCAGAAAACAGAAAGATATTTCCTGCTCATGTATAGGAAGAACCAACATTGTGAAAATGACCATACTTCCAAGACTTTGTTAGACAGATTTGATGCAATCTCGATCAAAATCCATTAGCATACATCAGAGATCTAGAGAAATCATTCCTAAAATTCATCTTGAACCAGAAGAGACCTCTAATAGCAAAAGTAACTGTAAGCAACATAGGCAAAGCAGTAGGCATCATAATCCCTGACTTGAAATTATACTAAAAACTACTGTAATAAAATCAGCATGGTACTAGCAAAAAAAATTGTTTTTAAAAAACAGAAGTGTGGTTCAGTGGAACAGATTAGAAGATACAGACAAAGCTACAAACACATGCAGCCACCTTATCTTTGACAAAAGGGCCGACATGATCATTGGAAGATAGTCGATTTAATGATGCTGGAAAAACTGGCTTTCCACATACCAAAGACTTAATTAGACCCATGTCTATCATGGTCTAATTATCATGTCTATATCTAAACTAAAGTCAAAATGGATCAAGGATCTAAAACCATACCTCATGGGAAGTACTTCAAAGAATCAACAACTGGGATCTTGTCTTATTGAAAAGTTTCTGCGCATCAAAAGAAATCATCAACAGAGTGGAAAAAAAACCTCACAGATTGGGAGAAAAAAACTTCGCATCGCGGGTAAGCTGCCGGGAACCTCCACCGTGGGCCCGCCCTGCCACCGGGAACTCAGCGGAAGCCCGCATTGGGGGTAAGCTGCCTGGAACCTCCACCGAGGGCCCGCCCTGCCACCAGGAACTCAGTGGAAGCCTGCATCAGGGGTGAGCTGCCCCGAACCTCCACCGAGGGCCCTCCCTGCCACCGGGAACTCAGCGGAAGCCTGCATCAGGGGTGAGCTGCCCAGAACCTCCACCAAGGGCCTGCCCTGCCACCAGAAACTCAGCGGAGGCCTGCATCAGGCATAGGCTATCCGGAACCTCCACCGTGGGCCCACCCTGCCACTGGGAACATCAAGGAGTCCCCCCAAGACAGAAAACTGCCCTGAACCGCTTCAGCTGGGCCCACCCTCCCACCTGGAACATCAGAAGATCTCAGCGGGATTCAGTTAGTGCAAAAAAATTTGGAATTTTGCTCCCGGGTGGCAAACTTTTAACTACACCAGATTGACTGTATCAGTGTGGTGAGTATACCCCTAAAATGGAGGTGTACAGGGGATAAATAGGGCCAGTAGTAAAATCCCCTACAACTAACCGTATGACTTTGTTGTGTCTGGAAATAGTGTGTGTGATCCCCTCCTACACCAGGCAGAGTGAAAATGACAAAAAGAAAAAACAAAATGCAGTCTCAAACATATAGTTTACCAGAAGCAAGTATAGGAGACATTGAAATAGAGGAACCCAAAAGTAACACACCGGGAATCTCTGAAAAGATAGGCAGTGAAATAAAAAAACAACTGCATCAGGCTATAGAGGAAATCAAATTAGAAGTAGTCTCCCATGTAAAGATAGAAATAACAACTTTAGTAAAGGAGTTGTTGAATGCAGCTAAAGAAGAACTAGAGAAAAAAGTACATGAGCATGGGAAACTGATTGAAACTTTGAATGAACAATATAGAAAACAAGCAGAATTCATG